>NBNE01000287.1:0-27425 GCA_002215365.1 Phytophthora megakarya
GGGCTTAAGTTCATCGCAAGCGCACGTAGTTCTGCGTTTTCATCGTGATAAAGGCATGCTCCGACTCTGTGATACCCCCACAAATACTCATCTTCAGCAACCTCTTACAGAATAATCACCGTGGAAATAAGCTCATCAATAGAATCGCTCCTGTTAACAACTTGTTTGATCTCCCCCACTTGGATTCTAGCCTGGTTACCAAGATGTGGAACATTACCACGCTCAAATATGACCCACTCCTCTTTGCTGGCGTCCCAATTTTTCATGAAAAACAGGTATAGCTCGTGATTTACGTTGTCGTCGAGGAGTTTCAGTAAATACCACTTCCCATCGTCGTACCGCAATTGATTCGTTGCGTAAACAAGCGCCGACAGCTCTGCCTTCAGCTTGTCTTTTTACGAAAATGTTTCGGTTGACAACTTAGCTGCTTGCTTCTCCAGCCAGGTGATGACGTGAAAAATGCACAGCAACTGTCGCGAAAGCAGAAACGCTTATGTGAGAACGGTATTCTCGTGGAAAGCCTTATCCGGCACAAACACTCTCACCTTCGCCCATAATGGTTTGTTGCTTAGGAAGCACTGGATAGCAAGGCACAAGTGTTCTTTCGTCTCTGTTTTTACTAATGCATGTTGCATATATTGTCCCTGTTACGGCATATATTTATTAGTTTGTAAGCCATCTGTAAACTTTCGGTACCATCTTTTGTAACTACAACTTATCTTGCCGAAGAAGTCTGCCACCATAAAGCTGAATGGTTATACTGATTGGCGTTTGTATCGTGCGTCATGTCAACAAGTACCACCTCGTGGAAAGCTTGAAACAAAAGGCGCTTCATTCGTGCTGACTGGAACACAACAACTTGAGCAACTTCAGTGTCCTCCTCCACGAAAATGCTTGCATCATTGCCTTGTTCCTGGTTGATAAACTCCCGAACAACGTACTTAGTGTGCACCGCATCTGTTGTACCACCACGCCTGTCATGTCGTTGGGACTGAAGCATATTGTGCACATCTCGCACATTCGTCTTCTTGTCTGGTAGATAGCAAAAGTGAGTTAGCGTAATGTCAAGGCAACATACCTAATTTCGCACCCGTCCGCTTGCGAAGACACACCAGTATCCCTTTAGCGTTTGATCCACTCTGACGCATCTCGTCCACCGTTTGAAGAATCAACGGGTCTTGAATCCGCCGGTTTTCTGCTTAGTACTCCCACAACTCTCTGGAAAGAGCATGGTTATGGCAACCTTTTGGCTTGACGAAGATGTAATACTGGTATCCACTGTCACACGTCAACGTAGCATTTACTGTAGCCGTACAATTCGTGAACCGAACAACAGCGTGATGGCACTGCTCTCCACAACGCTGTTGGTGTTTAATGCCGTGGGTGCACTAGAGCGTTTTACTATACACCTTCCATTATTCAGGAATAAGTTTGCAAGACTTGTTGCCACCCGATATCTCTTATTTCGCTTGACTACGGACGTTGTAGAGCGAACTGGAATTCGTTAGTACGTTGCGGCAGTGAAAATACTCAATTGTTAAAAACGTTCCCACGAGCGCCAACAAAATGGAGAATCTTTCAAAACCGAAGCATCATTGTCTGGTACAATTGTATTCACTCCTAAAAGTCGCTCAACAACGTCTTCATCCTCTGTCGATACGTTCAGATCACCACAACCTTTGATTTTGTTGGTCATGACCCTCCCTCTGTTCTTGTTTGTAAAAATGAAGGATCCAGCAGTGAGCTTCTCGTGTACATACGATTGATCCACTTCGCTGTCATCGTCAAACTGTACACGCTGCTGATCCCCACTAGTTGGCATGGCTCTACCCTTCCGTGATGACCTCGTGACACGGTGGACGTCAGCATCAGGAGGATAGTCTTCATCATGAGCATAGTCTTCACCCTGACTATCATCCAAGTCAGCATCATCATCGCCAAATACTCCTTCGTATGCTTCTTCTTCTGAAATGCTTGTGTTTACTTCTTTTTCGGTTGTGATTTCGGTACTGAATTTTGTAGCGGGCTGCAAACCTTTTTTCGCATCGTACGACCCCCGCAGGTGTTGTCAGAATCGCGCTGTCGCTTCATCACCCTCGACACTCCGGAATCACTGGGCTTCCCCTGCTTTGCAGTGCCCCGTATTGGATAACTTAATCTGCGGTGAACTTTCGTTTCCCTTCGGCCTTGCCTCCAGCAAATCTCTTGTATCGGTCGAGCCGCGCTATTCGTGACACCCTCGTCACTTGGTGCGGCGTCATCCTTTGTGACCGAACCCAACCCATCTGACACCTTGGCTCCAATGATCTCACGTAGTTGCTCGTGCAGGTGCATCTTGTGTTTGTCAAGCTTCTTCTCGTACTTTTGCTTTTGTGCTGTTTTGTTTCGTTCCAGGTTTGCGCGGAAGCGCTCACTCATCATCATTCGGCTTCGTGCAGACGCGAGCTCTTCCTGTCGGTTCTCTTCAGTTTCGCCATCACGCAGGGAACGCTTCCAATCACTTCATACTCTTTCAGCAAGCCGCACAACATTGTATCGCACTCATCGTCGCTCGTGTCCGGGTCCTAGTCGCACACACCACAGAAAGTAGCGCAGGATCTTGTAAAGAATGGGCCTGGATGGGGACAAGCAGGTGGTACGTACCATGGCGTCCGTGCGTTTTACCCTCACTCTGTATGACCTTCACTCCTGCAAATCAACGGCTGTGGTGAAGCAGAGCAGATCGACGAATGCCACGCGTACGATCAAGCTATCACAACATCAAACTATCACACGGAGGAAAACCCGTAAAATAAATAAATGTTCATACTGTCTGTGGCGTGTGTTAGATCTACAGATTACAGCACCGAAAAACAGAATTTCATACCGGAATTCCGGTAGCTCCAGTTTTCTCCATTGACATAGCCCCCCCCAAACGTAGTTTTTTATGCGACCACGCGGATGGTGTATATGGACATTGTACGAACTAGTTCTATTTCAAGTGGACTTGGGGAGGGAAACGTGGACGAACCATCATGTTGCTCATCTGCTTGAGCTCCATCAGAATGCCGACATGAGGTACCAGAAGCGCGGTTACACGGGAAATTATATGGAGATCGCGTTAGGGAGATCGAAGTGCTAGAAACGATACAAATAGAAATTGACATTAGTTCGTTGCACCAAATGTACATGTAGCAACCAACAGTTTATTAAACGATTTTCTTTGATGCTGTCGTCATTTTCGAAACGGCGGCAACAATAAAGAAAATCGTCGGTTTGCGGACTAAAACTGCAGGAATCGCAGCGCGGAGGTGCTATATGTGTAAAACGACGTTCACGTCAACTTACTAAAACAGACACTTAAACAAAACATTTCCTTGTTCTAAAACGCAATCAAGAAACGTATGGCGGAGCGGAAGGAGCGCAGGAGCGTCGTTAATAAGACGTACTATCTGCGACGTAAACGGGGAATTTTAAGATGACGCAGGACGCGTCACCGCACCGTTTGTCGACTCACTCCTTAGGATAACAGCCATTTGCAGGGAGGTGTTGCTGCGATAAAACCTATATTCTCGGGTTTGTGTGTATACTGTTAAGTAATGGGTAGATGTTGTGGACCAGATAGAGCCGGTTTCGGGGTTCGGGTTGAATTTGGGATGATGGGTGACAAGTAAAATAAGTTACGATTCGCGGGCTTGAATTTTGAAAAATATTGTCGCGCGCGTCCGGTCCCTACTATCCACTGACCTTCCTGAATTCCCCCGTGTTGGAAGCAGATCAAGAGCGGAAACGGCTTCTAACCGTACGAAATCCATATTGCCTGTATTTAACCGCTAACTTTCTAGCACTACACTATGCTGCAGACGACGGACAGCCTTATGGACGCAAACGTGACCAGTGAACAGCGCAACAGCGCAGAGTCTGAGCGAAAGCGCAGACGCCACGCGCAACGCAAGACAGCAGCGGAACTGTACAAACTGCCGTCGCTCCTAGTCTACGACCAAGGCGCACTGGACAGACATCGTGGTGAGCAGTTACTCGCGCAAAGCTTTTTGAGCGAGAAATGCAGCTTGAGAAGGAAGGCAAGAGCATACTGACCTGAACCTCAGCTGCCCAGCTCAAAGGCAAAGGTTAAAGTTGTAGAAAAGTCGACACCCGCGTGGAAGAGCGGTGGGAGAGGAAAGCCCTGAACAAGTTGTTCACATTAGACGCGGACTCCAGCTCCGAAGACGAGATGCAACTGAGCGAAGTCAGCGGCGTCTTGAATAGTGCTGCCAGTGAAGAGTCTGGCAGCGATAGTGACCCTGCCTACGAAGAGACGGCACAAGTCCGGAGTGATGAGGAGAAGCACGAAAGTGGGAGCGATGTTAGCCGTGCTGAAAGCAGTGAAGATGACGCTGGTGATGTGGAAGAAGAGGCCATTGATGACCACGTAACTGCCGAACCGAACGCGCGACCGAACCTACACCAAACGTTTACTGCTCGTACCAAACATAGTCCATCCGTTTGGTTCTATGGTTTCAAGATTTCTTTTGATTCGTGGGAGGAGTTCCACAATGCTTTCAACATCTTTTGGACAGTGCTACTTTTGTAATTTTGGGAAAGTAGTTTCGAGTAGGAATGATAGGTAGGAGTCGATTTGATGGGTGAGAAATGTATGCGAACGGACTCGATAAAAGATGCGTCAAAAGAGGTTGAGGCAGTTGGAGAGGGGTAAAACGGAAGGACAGACGAACAGACGGACCGGTTACGAGCTTACTAAGAGTAAGACTAGCGCCCTGGGCGTCGTTAGTCCCAACTGTATAACAAAATTATGATGGACATCAAACGCTTAAAGATATAAAAAATGAAATTATGAACTCGTTAATCTCAGCCAAATTAAAGAGCGAAGATCTCTCGGTAGACGGTGTTCTTGGTGTGTATGTTCTCATTCTCGTCGATAGCACTTGGGTCCACAGCAATCTTGATCGCCTTCCTTGAAGTCACCCTGGATAAAGCTACATACAACTGTCCATGCGCAAATACGGGAGATTCGAGATAGATTCCTACGTGATGGATAGACTATCCCTGGACCTTGTTGATCGTCATCGCAAACGCCGGGACCACGGGAAATAGTTTCCGTCGGAGCTTGAACGGAAACTCTTTGTCGTCGTTTTCACTGTAAAAGATGATACGCGGAATAAATACCACCTTTCCTTAAATGGCCCCGACATAATAGTAGCTTCAATACTTCGCTCCCGTAGTGAAACGACTCGAAGTCGTGTTCCATTGCGCAGCCCGGCGTCGCTGTTCAAATTGCGAATTATGGTGATTGGAGTTCCAACCTTCAAAACAATTCTGTGAGGCCGAATACCGGAGAAGTTCAGAGAGTTCAAGAACTCTTGTTCAAACATGTTTGGGTCGGCAACCCCTTCGAGGCTGTCGACTGACAGGTATTCTTTTGTTTCTCCAGTTAGACGCTCCGCGACCATTTCGGTAATGCGCCTAACACTTGCATTGGTTGGCGCCAAAATGGCTCGATCAACAAAGTACTCGTCTTGTAGATTGTCGCCGCCAACTCCTGGATACACTGCGTCAATTAGAGCGCTGACGTTTCGCTCTTGGCGATCATTGTCAGGATTAGTATTGCCTTCTTCAAGAGGCACTTCTGTAGTAGGAAGAAGATTAAAGTTTGGGGGTGCTTCCATGTCTTCACTCTCTTTGTGCTCCTCCTTATCCCATCTGTAGTGGCCGCGTTCCTCAGGCGTCATGCACATATCACGGGGAAGACATATGTCGTTCTCGCTGATGTCGGAATTGACTGGGTAGCGACCCTCGCCAATTTGGAGTAAAAACTACGAGAATTCTGCCAACACAGCGGCACTTGCTGGGTTCGGTGCAGTCCGTACGCGCATATTCTAATTCAGACGCACTTTCTTTAAATGATTCCAGAGTGGAGACGACTTGAAGCAAGCCTCCAATGTTTCCGCGCGTGTAGCATCCTTTAACACAGACAGGATCTGTCGGTGGTCCCCGCTGAAAACCATCACTTTGCCCCCGAATGGCTCCAGATCATTTTTCATAATATCACGGAAGGACCTATCCACAGCCTTGAAACATGCTCGATGCATCATCAGGGCTTGAAACATGCTCGATGCATCATCAGGGCTTCATCCCAAACGATTAAACTTGCATTGTGGATGAGCTCAGATTTGTGGCTTTGCCAAGGATGACTGCACGTTGAAATCTCTGAAAACTTCAACGGGATTCGAAATATTTAATGTGCAGTGTGGCCTCCTGTCAATAACGTTGCTGCAATTCCGCTGGATGCCACAGCAATAGCCACTTTCTTCTGCAAGCAAACGTGAGCGAGCATCTGCTCCAGCAGGAACGACTCGCCTGTTCCACCTGATCCATCCACGAAAAACAGCTTCTGTCTATCAACGGGATGGTCCACAGCTTCAATGACTTGGTCGAACACTTCTTTCTGGCTCTCGTTCATTTGATCAGCAAGCACCGTAGTCTTTGCTAGGTCCTCTGGCTCGTATGTCGCTATTTCGTTTGCAACGACATCCCTAGGGTAAGTATCCTCGCGTTCGCCTTCCTCCGAAACGTCTCGGTATGTGCTGAGCCCAGGAAGACCATACATGTCCAACGTCTTTCCATTCGATAGCAAATACTCGGCCACCCACTTTAGGCATTTATACTCGGCCATCCGCAGTCTGACTTCCTCGTCCCGTTCAATGTTATTTTGGCGGTCTCGTTCGGCGATGGATTTATAGTAATCTTCCAAGAAATATTTCTTGAACCGGTCCCAAAAGGCAAAAGGATGGTCGAGCAGCGAGTAAACCAAAATGGTACTGAAAAGTTACCGCAATGCGTACGGCATTTTAAATGAGACTGCCTCAGCTAAGCATTCTTCCCATTCCCGGTCATTCTCCAAGTACCCAGCTGCCAGAGCAGCATCATGAAAGGTTTCATGAACGCCACCATTTACCGTACGAATATCTTCGTATGACTTGGGCGATCGACGATGACACAGTAGAATTCGAAGGTAGAATCGCTCAGGACCTTGCGGGGAAACATGTACCAGCCGCCCCAACGAAGCCACATACTTTTTGTACGGTGCCCATCGTTTGCTGCGATCATCCCATCGGTACTTCTTGTACTAAGAGGAAGATATCGTCCACGTGAGACTCTCTATAGACTAATCGTGAAGCATAAGCGTTGTTGACTTGTAGGTAGGGCATTGGCAGATAGTTCTGTAACAACCTTTTCTAACTCTACATTTGTAGAACTCCATTCATAGTTGTCAACGTCTGCAACTGTTTTGGATCTTCGAGTTTTTTAAAATTTTAAAAATTCTACTTTGCAAATTACTAATTGTGTGCAAATTCATTTTAGTCTAATCTTTTTTTGGTTGGACCAAAATTTGGAAGCACTTCTTATTTGTACAGTTTCTAACACCTCGATCTCCCTTACTCGACCTCCATACGGAGATTGTCAACCTCTATCAACGCGAAAACTTGCTACCTTGTACTGACCAACTCTCGTTTCAATTTATTGCTGCCTCAGCACCTCACAAATTGAATGGTCGTCGTCTAGCATTTCACCATAAAACTCCGTGCACACTAAGAATGTAGCAATCCAGAGTATCAAAAACTTGGGAACACATTGACATACTTGGCAACATCCATGGATCCAAGCTGTCGCTGCTAGTGTTTGCAATACTGGGTCGCAGAACACTTGCACGGATCATCTCGAGCACTATCCTCCTCCATGCATGACATTCCGACTTTTGGTTCTACTAAGGTCAGCGTGTTCTCCAGTCAACCTCCACCCAAATATATCGCCGCCAAGCGAGTCTCAACCTCATCGTCTTGCTTTAACTGTCTGTTATTTTCTGCGTTTGGTTTATCCAAGTCCGTGGCCGTGTGTGTCCAGCACGTCGGTTTTCTCGCACAGTATCCATCTTGTCGCAATCAAAGACTCCTCTCATCATCATGACGAGCAAGTCACCATCGGTTCCAGTGCTGCCGCCGCGCTACTCGTCGCGTCTGTTCCGCTCTTCGTTCGCCACGTGCTTCTCAGTGGTCGGCGCTGTGCGGAGCGGGCTCTGGGGCTGCGCGTTCGTGGCGCTTGTGGTGCTCTTCACGTCGCTCAACTACTGGCGCAACCCGGTCAAAGGCTGGCGCCGCACAGTGGACATGACGGCGGTCTTCGGTGCCGCGCTCTACCACGCCTATTGCTGCGTGGTTGTGTGTCAGGACCCGCTGGTGCAAGTGCTCTACGCGCTGGTGGTGGCCAATTCGGGATACTGCTACATGCAGGCGCGCAAGGCTCCGAATCAGGACGCGTCTTCGGCTTGGCACTGCGGTCTGCACTTGCTGGGCAATGCAGCCAATGTGCTGCTGTACCTCGGTATCTCCATGTAAGCAGACATGTAGCAGTAGCATGAGAATGTCGACTTCTATCTATCTATAAAGTGAATTTCTAAAGACCTAAGTGGTTCCCTATGTTCATGTTGCTCGAGAAGCTCCAAACGACGAACCCTCGATGGCTGTGAGTGCCGCTTGAGCGAGTGAGTTGACTCGATCACGTGATAACGCCAAACTGGAAGACGAAATATCGAGACGATATGTGACTGACTTGCGTCCGCTCTTCTCGCACCGATACTCGTCCAGTAATGAGATGGAGACAGCCATCGTGTCTGGAGGGAACTGGTCGCACACGACGTCGTGTAAGAGCTCTTCAGTGAACAATTCCTCGTCTGTGACCCAGAAGCTGATGTCGCGTGTCCATTCGATGGGGAAACAAGCCTTGTGGTCTGGAGCTTCACGGCGGAACACATGTGTGATGCCATCCTCCGTCCAGAACGCCTTCTCTCGCGATTGATAGCCGACACTGTAGTATCCCAGTTGTGCCAATGCGTCCACGGGACAGAAGTGCGCGTCTTGCAACACCAATCCCGCAACAGCAGCACAGTGAACAATTTGCCACGTATCCCCCACTGCTCGATTCTTCCTCTCCAGTTTCGTCCCTCCTTGTCCAGCACACAGCGTGACCCAGATCTGTCCGTCTTTTGCCAGCACTTGACTGGCACTGGCGAAGAAATCCACGAGCAGTTGTCGATGCCGATGAATTTTGTTGCGTTTGTTCTTGTTACCCACACCGCCATCCGCCGCATAGTGCGGGAAGTTGAACACGATCCGGTCAAATCTCACTGCGCTGTCTGCATCAAACGCACAGGTCTCTAGTTTGGTGGCGTTCACTCCATGTCGAACGTGCACGCCACCACTGCGCAGCTCTTCCAGAATCTTGCGAGACTTCGGGTACATTTCCAGCAATTGACTCTCTGTATCCAGCGATGTGGCAGTCACGTTGATCTCTGCCGCTCCGATTCGAGTGCTATTGGCGCGCAGGAACGCGCGTGAGTAGGAGAAGTTGCCATCGCCTACAACCAACACCTCCACACCTGGTCCCAGAGACCCCAAGGAAGTCAAATCGCCGACCATTTCGCTACAACTCAGAGATAATTGAGCTAACGATACTGGAAATGTCATGGCGAAGCTGTTTTTCGACTGGAGAACTCGAGCACGACGAAAGTTGCGAGCAATTGTGGACATCCACGATGCTACTAATCAAATGGAGCACGTAAAACGATCTATGTAACACGTATTAATAACGGTTATGATTGCAAAATGGCTAGATAACTCGTCAAATCCCGGAAAATGGAGCTAGAATTCGTGCGCTTCCTGCTGAACTTGGCTATTATAATGAGGGAGAAATTAGGCCTTGTAGTGATACCATAGCATGGCGATCACAAGTGCAATGAGCGTGGGTCCGACAAATGCCACAGTGACTCGTCCAGACTGTGCAGCTTCAACTGCTGCTTCGCTCTGCTTGGAAGGCTCCGTGTTTATCTCCTTGGTCTTCACCATGGCGCTAGTCGTGCCCTCCTTCTTCTCATGACGTTGCTTTAGCTGATACAGCAAGAATAATACAGAGAGTCATCACAAACTTACCCCAATCTAGATGCAAGTGCAGTTCCTCACCGTTAACTCGAGATCGTCGATGGTCATGCGTAGCTGCCAAGGCACTTGAATCTTCAGCCTCTCCAACTCGGCGATCAACTGCTGGCGACAGGACAGGAAAGCCAGGTACTTTGTGACCACCTCCTCGCCGAAGTCGTCGTCCCGCTTGGCCTGCTGGTGTGCTGTCTGCAGCTCATCATCCCGTGTGTAGAGCTCCCTCAGTCTGCTGCGAATGGCCTTGGACTCACTGCTTAGCGACTCAAGGCCCTGCGTCAAGAGAGATCCTCCTGCCATGTTTTCCTCCTAGTAACTGGAATCAAGAGAAAGCTGGAGTGAGCCCAACAACGTACGCGACGCGACGTATTTCGTAGTAATCGCCTAGTCAGTCCAGAGTTGTAATCAAAAGCCACTAATAATAATGCCGAACAACATAATAATGCCGAACAACATAATTCCATTCGAGTTGAAAATCAAAATGCTTCCTCCGTTTTAATTACAAGCTGAGTCACTCTCAGCTTTTCTCCACTAATAATAATGCCGAACAACATAATTCCATTCGAGTTGAAAATCAAATGCTTCCTCCGTTTTAATTACAAGCTGAGTCACTCTCAGCTTTTCCAGGAGGAAGAGTCTCTTCCTCCTCTACGACACCAAAAATGTCTACAGCTCCACAACATCGTTGCGGCGTTGGCCGTACGTGTTGCTGTTTTGCGTGATGTAGTGGTTGGCAGCCGAGGAACGGGTAGCGTCGTATGTCTGCTGGCGGTCGTCGTTCTCGTGTGTGGCTGAGCGCAGACGGATCTCATCAGCACTGTTGTAGTCCACGGCTCCATTGCCCTGGACGTACGGATTGTTGTCGTTGGTGTTCACGTTCGAGTACTGAGACTGCAGCACTGGTTGTCCTGAAGGGTGCTGGGCGTTGCTGGGGGCGCGGTCCTTGCGACCAGCAGGCGTCTCGTCCTTGAAGTAGTCCTGGGCAGTCTGTTCCTCCTGGTCGTACGCCGCATCACGCTGCAGCTTCATCTTCTGCCAGAACGTGTACAGCGAACGGATCATTAGCAGAGCCAACACAAACAGGTTGAGGCCCACTATAGCCACCGAAATTCCGTTCTGCAGGCTTGTAGGGAAACCGTCGCTGGTAGCAGCAGTGACGAGGAAGAACGTCAACACCAGTACTGCGATCTTCATGATGGACACGAAACTCGTCGTCGTCTGCACGAACTTCGAGTGGTGCGGAGACTGAATCTCGAGGTAGAAGAAGAACAGCACGTTCAAGGCCAGAATAATAGAAACCTGCACCTTGCCCGACATGCTCGCACAGCCCGTGACCACACCAGTTGTCAGCGCAAGCATCATCTTGGCAGCAAAGAAATAGCGGTTCTTGAATTTGTACTCCTCGTACAGAGGGCCGTAACGCATGTTCACGGTTTTCTTCAAGTGCTGCACCGTACCAACATCAGTGATTTCGGCTTCGTGCTTCTTGATAACAACGTAGCCGTACACGAGAATACCAGCAGCCAAGAAAAGAATAGCTGCGATAGCGAGCAGGCATTTTGGGTCCGTGATGCTTTCGTGCTTGGTTGAGTAGTAGATTTGGAATGTAGCCGTCACACCAATAGTGTACTGAGACAGGATGGCCACGAGTACCTCAAGACCGATCATCTTGTCGAAGAACTTGGTGAGGTATTCTTCACGAGGCATCATGAGACCTGAGAGCAGGTAGCCAAGACCAAACAGCCCCACGACACAGGCCATCACGCAGAACACACCAGCCAGCGTCACAATGAACAGCATGTCTTCCTCGATGTTCAACTGGCGCGAGTATTTCTCGATACCAGTGAGCTGGCTCGTGTCGCTGGAGTTGGAGGAGCTACCGCTGCTGCTGGAACTACCAAGTCGGCGACCAGAGGTACTGTCACTACCACTGTCTGAGCTGCTGCCATCTGAGGATGAATTATTGAGCTTGCCGAACGGCAGGAACGTGAACGCCGCAGGTGCCATAGCCTTACCGAATTGCGCCAAAGCTGACGATTTGCCATCCAGCTGGAGCTGGTTGACGAGCACACCGAACTGGCAGATCTCAACGGTCGTGATAGCCATCGTAGAGCCAGCAGCCGCGAGCGACGCACCTGCAGAGCTAACTCCACCGACAGCAGTACTGGCAATAGCAGCAATACCCGTGACAGCAACAGTCACGCCAGCAACGCTCTTTGACGTGGCTGCCACCACTGAACCGGTCGTGGTTGTGTTGTCCTTCGTAATAATACCATCAGCTTCATCGCTCGCACGTTGCTGCTTCTTGGCAGCGTCCGCGACACTTCCAGAGCTGTCACTGTCAATAAGCATAGCGGAGCACGTGCACGAGGAGAACGAGCTCTCCGACGAGTACGCGCACTGCTCCGAGTTCGACATGCTTGAGTTCGACAGGAACGTGGACACAGAGGACGAGCGCTCCTCCAGCGCCGCGATCACATCGCTCGAGAGGAACGACTCAATGCTCAAGCCATCGTACACAGACGACGAGATGCCGTTGTCTGCGCTGTAGTCCCATGCGCTGTTCGTACAAGCAGGAAACGAGCAGATGGAAACACACGTGGAGCCCGACGTCGAGCCCACCGAGCCGCTGTAAATCACACAACTAGAGGCTGACACGGCCGAAGCCACGTTAATCCCCGACCCGCCGCACTTGAGCCCCAGCGTATCCCACTTGGAGTAGAAGGTGCTGTCACACGTCAGGACGTCCGACGACGAAGAGCTCGAGCCCACAGACGTCGTCGTGGAGCTAGAACCTGCCGTTGTAGTCGTACCAGTGGAGGTGGATCCCGTAGTCGACGTTCCCGTCGTTCCCGTTGTTCCTGTAGTTCCCGTAGTGGTTGTTCCTGTTGTTCCTGTAGCTCCCGTCGTCCCTGTGGTCGACCCTATCGTCGTAGTCGTCTGCAGCTTGCGGCCACCAAGCGACAGCGTCGTCGTCGTACCTGCCGCCGTGCCCGACGATCCCGAAGACGTCGTCGTCGTTGTGGTCGCCGTAGCAGGTGCCTCGGTCGAAGTCGTCGTCGTTGTGGTTGTGTCACTTCCGGTGGTGGTACTGGGTGTTGTGGTGGTGGACGGCGAGGCTGTAGTGGACGACGGAGTCGTGGTGGAGGATGGCGTGGTGGACGTGGAGACGCCCGCGCTGCCCGTCGAGTCGTCGCTGCCTGTGGTTGGGCCAGTGGAAGTTCCGCCGCTGGAGCCGGCCGTCGTGGCCGCAGACGAGCTGGAGGAGCTGCCCACGTCCGCGTTCTGCGTGCCCTGACTGCCGGCGTCTGCGAAGTTGGAGCCGGAGCCGGAGGAAGTGGCGGTGGCGCCACTGCCGCCGCTACTGCTGCTCGATGTGGACGACACCACCTTCGTGATGGGGTTCGTGAGTGTCGACGTGGTCGTGGACTGCACGTACACGGGACACGTGGCGGTGGCCGACGCCGAGTGCAGGGCCACGGCCGCACCTATGAGCGCCAGCAGTCGCGCGTTCATGTTGCTGTGTGGTGGTGTACTCTTCCTCGGGGCAGGAACGAGTGGATTTCGCTTCTCAAGCGCCGAGGTAGAGAGAGAATGAGCACGACGAGCAACGGCCGTGTGGTGAATGGGCCAGAAAAAGTCGCCAGTTCTTTCAAACTGCGCCATACTAAAATCAAGTCAACCCGAGCGACAGGAGCCTTCCCGCACGGCGCTGCCAATTGCGTGCCGCTGACGATCGAGCGACTTCAAACCTGGTAGCCAGTAATACCTTCTGAATCGGTTGAAGTCCCGTTTTGGCATTTGTATCGTATTAAGAAGGTATTACTTGTAAATTTTATAAACTGATGCATGTAATACTAGTTTTACTACATAATTGGAAGCCACCCTAACATTCAAAAATTGTCCATATCTTCATTATGTATTTCCACAGACGCTATTCAAATCTGAAGTGTGAATAATGACAGGCGGCCAATGAGAAACAGCCTGTCTTTGCTCGCTTGTAGAGGTTGACGCCCGCATTACGTTGCAATTGCTGACCCGCTGGTGCTGCTAGGCTAGCAGCACTCAGTGCTAGCGCTCGTGCTCATGGCTGGATTTTCCTTTAGTTCCGACAGCGCTGCGGCAGTGCAAATTGGCGCATTGGCGTGACTGGCGCAGTGATCGCCAGGAATGGCGGATGGCAACAAGTGTTTTGGGTGCTGATGTCGCACTGTGGATGGGTGAAAGCTACATCATGTTACATGGCGCCTAAAGTGCAAAAAAATGGGAAGTGTGTGCCACACTTTATGCGACCGCAGACGTCCAGCGGCTGGACTCTAACCACCTTCGAGCGACCTCCACATAGTTGATTGAAGAGACACGGTCCGATATTGTTGAGCGAGATGGATCGGTTGGCTGCATCGTAGAGGCACTGGAATGCTGAAGTGAGTGGTGAGATGCACTGGCGAAAGCGAGCAATCTCGAACGCGGGATTGAGACTTGCTATGCTGAGGTGGGCGGCATCGTTAACAGAAAAATACTGGATGAAAGGAGATGAAGCACTGAGTAGAAGGTGTTCAGTACTATTAACACTTCGACTCGAAATGTGGCGAGAATAAGACGCACTCGAGTTGAGAAAAACCAGAGCTTGACTATCTTCCTGAGCATTCGACTCTTTTCTAGAAACCCCGTATCGCAATTTGGTATGGCATGTTGAAGCACCTCATTCGACAACTTATTCATTGTTCACGGCAGGTCATTATCAAATTTGCAACTAACAACACCGGTCGTCCAAATACCAAGACACACGCCCAAGCATGTTCTACTCGTGGTATCTCGTGTAACCGCGCTTCTGGTACCCCATGTCATCGCTAGAGCAGTCCCTGATGGAGCTCGAGGAGATGAGTGACATGATAATTCATCCGCATGTTCCGCTTTGCATGCATGATGACTTGGCAACGACACCCAAGTACGTGGAAAGCGAGGAGGTTCCGGTTAGCGATGACGCTTTCTTCATCGACTTGTCGGTGGTTGCGCGCAAGTACAAGAGTACGACGCAGGAACTGAGAGATAATGAAAACCAAGTGCCCAGCAGCAAGAATGCTGCCAAGTCCACTGTGGATAGCGATACATGTACCATCAATGACATGGATGTGGACGATGGAGGCAGCACAAGGAAGAACGTGACGGAGAACCGGAGTAAAACCCCTAAGACAATTAACAACGGCCAAGCTAAGTCGATGGCCAAAGCCAAGCGCAACAGCAAAAACAGCAAGCCCCACAAGAAATTGCACAAGATCTCTCCAAGTACTGAGCGCGTGGTCGCCCCTAAGTACTCATCCTATTCCTTCAGTAACTCGTCCTTGGTGGATGACAGAGACCGTCGAATTAGCACAACGCGCCGCCGGTATGAAGACTCAAGTGGTCTACTGAAAGCCGTGCACGAGCGAGGGATCGCAAGAAAATGCGTACGACGTGGAGTCGACAGGACAAAGAGGACGAGGGGCAGCACGAGTCCACCTGCTCAAACGGCAGTTCGAGACGCTTTGGCAGCAAACGCTGTTCGGTGAGGCACAAAAGAAATCTGTGAAGGGCCAATTGCAATCGGTGGTGGATGTCGAAAAAGAGATGGCACCAACGACTGCTGTACGGAAGGATATCACAATGGAGAAAGAAGAAGAGCAAGGAGGAGTAGAACGGTAAAATTCGTCTGTTGAAGATTGAACTAGTAGCAATTCCATGTATCGTCAAACTCCGGCGAGGAGCGCTAAGCGAGGGAAAGTGTCGAACGTTTGTGTGATTCTGCAGTTGGACTCTTCAGCTACGTTGTGGAGTTGGGATCAGCGTCAACGTGGGAATATTTGTCTTCAGAAGATGTGCCCAACCTTCTCCTTCACAAGATTTTGCTGATGCAGTGGCGTTGCAGGCGATTGATTCGTTCTGCGTGGAAAACAATACTCACCTGGGCTACGATGTGGTTGTGATTGGATGAGAAGTCTCTCTTTCCTTCCTCGTTCCAACGACGACTACTCGCATCATTCGGAGTGTTTCAAGATGAATGATCCTCCATGAATCGTTCAAATGCCAGGCAGCTCTCGATCTCTACTAAACGCGCTGATTCTGACTAAGAAACTGACCCAGCCTATTCTCTCTACGGCCTACAGAGATGCTAAACTTACAAGAATACCCGACCTTGGTAACAAAGCTTCTGTCGCCCGAGCCCTGAATATCCTTTTCCCTGGAGCTGGCTCGCGCTTCTTCCACAAATTTAAACCAGGCAGCAAACGTTTCTGCTGTGATGAAGTTGAGGATCATTGGACTGGTATCGACGGCTCATCGTGTCAGTTCTGCGTAGACTGACTGGGTCCGATTCCTTATTACGATCGGCATCGAGGAAGCAACGCGGGTTCAAAAGAACTGCGCTAGGTTGTACCGACCACTGAAATCGGCAATGGAGCTGAATCTCCATCACGTGAGGTTTGTTCGTAAGCGCCATGGTAGCAGACATGATTGGAAATTAACGACGGTGTCTGATGGCAGGGGTGTCTGGGGATGGAGAACTCTGTGGGTTGTACATATATTAAACGAGGCTATAGTATTCCTTCTTGGCGAGGGGATCAAGGCGTTGCATAGGAACAGCAAACAGTGGCAGCAGACATGATTGGAAATTAACGACGGTGTCTGATGGCAGGGGTGACTGGGGATGGAGAACTCTGTGGGTTGTATATTAAACGAGGCTATATAATTCCTTCTTGGCGAGGGGATCAAGGCGTTGCATAGGAACAGCAAACAATGGTCACTTCAACCTACGCACTAACTTTACTCTCTCTCCTATTTGTCCACTCGTTTATGGCGTCCTCGACTCTGCGCCGCAATGGAGCTCGTATTCGCAAGGCCCTCGAAGTCTGCGACCTTGCCCATCACTCACAGCAGTTAGTACGTCGCTCTCCACCTCTGCGTGTGCTTGGCTTAGACGTCAACACGAACAGTACTGGGTTCGCCGTTGTGACGGAGCGGGGGCGCGTATGTCGCTGGGGCCACATCCCTACGACGCAGTTTGCCAGTGCCGACGTCCTGCACATTGGCGGTGTCATCGACGAGTTTCTAGCCACCGTTCAAATTGCCGAGCACCAAGCAGAAGTTCAGTGGGTCGTGGGCATCGAAGCGTTCATGCGGATGTTCCGCTCTGGTCGCTTCCACAACGCCGGTATTTTCCAACTGGCCCAACTCAATGGCATCGTGTCCTTCGCCTGTTGGAAACGCTTCAACGCGTTGCCATTGCACACGCATCCGTCGGCTGCTCGCGGGTTCTTCGGCCTTAGTGCGTCGACGACAAGCAGCACGAAGAGCAGCACGAAGAGCAGCATCAAGCACCAGGTCATGAGTTTTCTGGAACAGCAAGAACCGGAACTCACTCGGACACGTGAAGACGCAACGTCAGAAGCAGTGCCCAAGTTTGAGAGGATGCGAACGGGAGCGCTGGCAGATTCGGCGTTTGATATCGCCGACGCCTACGTGATCGCTGCGTACACGCGGTGTGTCCACTTCCACATGCAGCTACAGGAACAACTGCACCTTGCTCAGGACTTTTCGACTCGATATCTCGAGTTGACAGAGGAAGCAGCAGCAAAAACGAACAAGAGGTCGCCAGAGGTGGAGGCATTGGCCGCGATGGATGAGGAGGAGAAACTGAAGTATACGCGCGACTTGTTCACGTTCGGCTTAGAGAACTGGTTCAAAGAGCACAACAAATGCTTCATGCTCGAGAACTAGAGGTAAGCTACAGGTGGTTAGATAAATGGTCGTGTTGATGACTTCCTTCTTAGTCTACCCCACGGAATACTCAGCGCTTGAGGCTCGCACACTGCGTCCCCATGCGATCTTCATGCTCTCCTTACTGATAAAGCGCTTAGTGGAACTCATGCACGTCCGTCCACGCGTCCTCCTCCTTCTCGCGCTTGTAGTAGTCGAACAGACTGTCGGGCTCAAGGCCAAGCATCGGCTTGTTCTTGTGGTGGACCATCGCCTCCACAAAGAGCTGCACCAGGCTGATGTTCGTCAGCAATGGAACGGAAAAGTCCACCGCAGTACGACGAATCTGATAGTTGTTCTCCACCTGCTGGCTCTGGTTGTTAGGCAGGTTCACAACGAGATCAATCTTGCCGTCCTTGATCAGGTTCAGCGCGTTGGTCTCGCTGTCACCATCCGACGGAAAGTCCACCTTCGTCGACGGGATGTCGTACTTCTTCAGGTACGCGTGGGTCTTCTCTGTCGTGTACAGGTTGTAGCCTAGCTCGTGCATCTTGTAAGCAGCGTGCACAAACTCCTCTGAGAACTTGTCCTGCATCGACAGCAAGATGTTCTTCTCCGGCAGCTTGAAATTCGACGAGATCAGCGCCTTCAGGAACGCTTCGTGGCGGTTCTTGCCGAAGCAAGCCACCTCACCCGTCGATGCCATCTCGACTCCAAGCAGCGGGTCCGCACCGCCCAAGCGCGTGTACGAGAACATCGGCGACTTAATGCCGACAAATCCCTCCGGACGCTTGGGGCCGTCAAGAGGAGGCAGGTCGTCGTTCTCCGTAGACTCGCCGACCATCACCTTGGTGGCAGCGTTGATGAAGTCCGCACCCGTTGTCTTCGATACGAACGGGAACGAACGCGAGGCACGCAGATTGCACTCAATCACACTCACGTCAGCACCCTTGGCCAGGAACTGCGCGTTAAACGGACCTGAGATGTTCAGCGCCTTAGCGATCTTCTCGGCGTTACGCTTGATCTGGTTCGTGTAGTACGAGCTGGCCTCCACAGGTGGCAGCACCAACGTGGCGTCACCACTATGCACACCGGCGTTCTCCACGTGCTCCGAAATGGCAGCAGCGATCACCTTGCCGTTCTTGGCTACAGCATCAAGTTCAAGCTCCTTGGCACCCTCTACGAACTTCGTGATCACAACGGGGTGATCAGCGGAGACAGCAACGGCCTCGTTCAGCACTTTGTCAAGCTCCTCGAAGCTGTACGCAACGTTCATGGCAGCACCACTCAGCACATACGACGGGCGCACCAGCACCGGATAGCCTACGCGATCAGCGAACTCACGAGCTGCATCCTTACTCGTTAGCTCCTTCCAGGCCGGCTGAGGCACTCCAGCCTCATCCATCAGCTTCGAGAACTTGTAACGGTCCTCAGCACTGTCAATCATTGTCGGATGCGTGCCCAGAACCTTCACGCCAGCCTTGTGCAGTGGCAGTGCAAGGTTGTTCGGGATCTGTCCACCCACGGACACCACAACACCTTGAACGCCCTCACGGTCGTTGACGTCCATCACACGCTCCTTCGACAGCTCCTCGAAGTACAACTGGTCGCACTCATCGTAGTCCGTGCTCACAGTCTCGGGGTTGTAGTTAAGCATTACAGCACGGTGGCCAAGCTTGCGGAGAGTGCGGATGCAGCTCACTGCGCACCAGTCGAACTCGACGGAGCTACCAATACGGTAGGCACCACTGCCTAGCACCATCACACCGTCGTTAGGGTTCTGCTGAGGTACATCGTGCTCCGTGCCGTTGTAAGTCATGTACAGGTAGTTGGTCTGAGCCGGGTACTCAGCAGCAAGGGTATCGATCTGCTTCACAGCAGGCACGATTCCAAGCTCCTTGCGCTTGGCACGGACCTCGTCGTCAGTGCAGCTGAACATACGACCAAGCTGACGGTCCGAGAAACCAAGCTTCTTGGCCTCAACGACCTCAGAAGCGGTCACCTCGCTCAGGTTCTTGCCAGTCAGATTCACATCGCAATCACTAATAGCCTGCAGACGACTCAAGAACCAGGTGTCAATCTTAGTGATCTCGTGCACCTGCTCAATGGAAAGCTGACCAGTCTTCAGTGCCTGCGCGATCTGATAGATACGACGGTCGGTCGGCTTACCAAGAGCCTTGACAAGCTCGTCGTGCGACAACTCGTCGTAGCGCGGCTCAAAACCCTCGTTAGACGGCTCAACCATACGCAGGGCCTTCTGAATCGCTTCCTCGAACGTACGGGCAATCGACATCACCTCACCGACACTCTTCATCGACGAACCGATCTCAGTGCTGACGTTTTCGAATTTGGCCAGATCCCAACGGGGCATCTTGGCAACACAGTAGTCCAGTGAAGGCTCGAAGCAAGCGGTAGTGCTTTTAGTCACCGAATTCTTCAGGTCCGGCAGGTTGATGCCCAGAGCAAGCTTGGCGGCTACGAAAGCAAGCGGGTAGCCCGTTGCCTTCGACGCCAGAGCACTCGAACGCGACAGACGCGCATTCACCTCAATAATGCAGTATTCCTCCGATTCGGGGTTCAACGCGTACTGGATATTGCATTCACCGACAATGCCAAGGTGGCGCACCACCTTCACTGCGGTCTCACGCAGCATGTGGTACTCGCGGTTCGACAAAGTCTGTGACGGAGCAATAACAATCGACTCACCCGTGTGGATACCGAGAGGGTCAAAGTTCTCCATGTTGCACACTGTCAGACAGTTGTTGGCCGCATCACGCACCACCTCGTACTCAACTTCCTTCCAGCCCTTCATGGAGCGCTCAACCAGAATCTGAGGACTACCCGAGAAGGCCTGCTTGGCCATCTTGCGCAGGTGAGCCTCGTCCTCGCAGATACCAGAGCCAAGACCACCAAGCGCGAACGCAGAACGGATCATCACCGGGAAACCAATGTTGTATGCAGCCTTGACGGCGTCATCCACAGACTCCACGGCTTCACTCTGGGCAATCTTCTCGTTGATCTCAGCAAGCTTGTCGTTGAACAGCTCACGGTCCTCTGTGTAGTTGATAACATCGATCTGCGTACCCAGGACTTGCACACCGTACTTCTCGAACACGCCACGCTTGTCGAGCTCCACACCACAGTTAAGCGCAGTCTGACCACCCATTGAGATAAGGATACCATCCGGGCGCTCACGCTTAATGACCTGCTCCACGAACTCGGGGTTCACCGGGAGGTAATACACGTTGCTAGCCTGAGCCTCGCTCGAGCGGTCGATATTCGTCTGCACGGAAGCAATGTTGGGGTTGATCAGAATCGTTTCGATGTCTTCCTCCTTCAGAGCCTTGATGGCCTGCGAACCTGAGTAGTCGAACTCACCAGCCTGGCCAATTGACAGACCACCAGATCCAAGCACGAGCACCTTCTTCACCTTCGGACGCTCAACGTGCGGGCGCTGCACCAAACTCTTGATCGGTCCCTTTTCCTTGGTACGCACGGCGTCAAGGAACGTGTCGAACAAGAATTCCGTGTCCGTGGGACCACCAGCATGCTCCGGGTGGAACTGCGCCGTAAAGTACGGCTTGGACTTGTGGATGATACCCTCGTTCGTGCCGTCATTGAGGTTCACAAACAACTCTTCCCAGTCGCTGGGCAGCGTCTTGCCATCCACGGCATAACCGTGGTTCTGGGCAGTGATGTAGCTCTGTCCGGTCTTGAGGTTGTGTACAGGTTGGTTCTGGCCACGGTTACCGAACGGCAGCTTGTACGTGTTGGCACCAGCAGCCTGACTGAGCAGCTGGTTACCCAAGCAAATACCAAAGATGGGCTTGACGTTGTCTCCCTGCATGTCCAAAGCCTTCTTCAGCTGCGCAGTTGTCTCCTTCATGATGGCCGGATCGCCGGGACCGTTGGAGATGAAGAGACCGTCGTACCAACCGATCTCGGACGAAATGTCGTGGTTCCACGGTACACGCTTCACCTCAGCGCCGCGCTTGACGAGTTCACGGATGATGTTGTACTTGATACCGCAGTCTACCGCCAGGATCTTGAGCGGGTTGCCCTTGCCGTAGGTGATGACCTCCTTGGTGGACACGAGCGAAGCGAGATTGGCCTCGTTGACGTCCACGAGCTTGGGCTCGTCGCTCCCCTCAACAATGATGCGGCCCGCCATGGCGCCATGTGCGCGGATCTTCTTGGTGATGGCACGAGTGTCGATGCCTGCAATACCGGGAATGCCCTCGCTCTCCAGCCAGTCGGAGAGCGACTGTGCCGCGTTCCAGTGGCTGTGGTGGTTGGAGTAATCCTGCACGATCATACCGGCGGCGTGGATGCGGTCCGACTCGATGTTCTTGTGAAGACCGAACTCGTCGAGCTCCTTGGTGTTGGGCACGCCATAGTTGCCGATCATGGGGAACGTCATGTTGAGGATCTGGCCCTTGAAGGACGGATCCGTGAGCGCCTCCGGGTAGCCCACCATGCCCGTGGTGAAGACCACCTCGCCGGCCATGGATTTCTTGGCGCCAAACGACACGCCGGGGAAGCGCGAGCCGTCCTCGAACTCGAGCACGGCGGGCGTCTCGAAGCGTGGCGCGTTGCGGCGATCCACTTTCTCGCGCGCAGACACCAGGAAGCGGTTGCCGCTGGCCTTGTGCAACGGCACGCGGCGCTTCACCGAGTGCGACAGGCGAAACATCCTAAACACTCGGAAGACGGGGGAACGGGCGGCTTGTCCGCGGCGCTTCCAGTTGGGAAATGGATCCCAGGCTGAAGCGACGGCCACCAGCGCTTTTGAGTAAGATCGCGCAGTACGTGGCCGACGTACATAGAAACAACAAGCTGCGGCGTGTTGCGAAGCTGCAAATGGATAATTCGAGGATCATAACACCAGGCAGAATTATGTACGACACAAAAAAAAAACAAGCCATGGGCAAGGTAACCGCAACTTCAGCTTGGCGTCATTTGATCATAACACCAGGCAGAATTATGTACGACACAAAAACAAGCCATGGGCAAGGTAACCGCAACTTCAGCTTGGCGTCATTGCATGTTGCTGCTCTACAAGAATGCAAACCACAAGAATGCAACCGACAATTTGCCAGCTCAAGGTTTTTGCAGTTTTGCTAGGTATTAACACTACATGAGCTTCAAAAGCACGGTCGCTATCTGAGATCACGCTTGCAGCAGACAAAAGCCGTGCTCGCAGTTTAAACGGATAGGATGGCGATCAGTGGCATGAGCTGACTGTCGTGTCATGGTGCGGTTCATGACAAGAGTCATATACCATGGTACTTGACGGCAAACTTTTTCGCCATGCTGCACTGCAACCTGCATTCAGCTGTCGAAGCACACGTCTCGCCATGCTTTTTGCACCAGGAGAAGTTTCGCTTGCAAGCCAGAGTGGACTCTCCATGATGGAGTCCATCATCTGATGATCATCATGCTGTTGAGAGGCAGCAGCTTCTCGCCACTCATTCCGCTTCCCGAGGAAGATGGGCAGCTGGTCCAAAGTACGCGGCCGGGACTGTGTAGCAGGTGGCCGCGCACCTATCGGCTGCTTCCAGCCAATCGTACGCATGCAAGCTGCTCGTCTGCGAGCTCCTGCGTCAAGTTCGTGGCCAATTTTGAACCGCACTTATCGAAGTGGTGTACATACACAAATGTATCCATTTCTCGTGTTCATCGCCTTGGACCAAACATACTCGAAACGGCCAGCGATCTTCCTGTGCAAGTATGTGGCGCTCCGTAGCCAAGCAGATGCCGACGGTGGCCCGCGCCGCAGCCCGCAGCTCGCAGGCGGCGCTTCCAGTCTCCTCGCATGCGTTCGTAGTGCCTCTGAGTGCCCGTGCGCTCTCGTCCAAGGCCAGTGACGACTACGCGCTGAACTTGGCCACGGTGCTGGCTCCGGAGGCCACACTGGAAGAGTTCAAGCACTTATACCGTACGTCCGGCGCGAAGCACACGACTGTCATCAAGATCGGCGGCGACGTGGTCATCCACGAGCTGGACACGCTCATCGAGTCGCTGCGCTTCATGAAGGACACGGGGCTCTTCCCCATTCTCGTGCATGGCGCCGGCCCGCAGATGAACGCGGAGCTGGACAAGCAGGGCGTGGAGCCTCATTACGTGGGCGGCAACCGCGTCACCGACCAGAAGACGCTCGACATCGCCAAGAAGATCTTCGTCGACACCAACGCCACGCTCGTCGCCGCCTTGAACAAGGCCGGCGTGCCGGCCAAGGGCATCACCAGCGGCGTCATCAAGGCTGAATTCAAGGACAAGGATGTCTACGGCTTTGTGGGTGAGGTGAACAAGATCCATGGTGACCCCGTGCAGGCGGCTATCGATGCTGGAGAGATCCCCGTGCTGTCGTGTCTGGGTGAGAGTGCCAATGGCCAGACGCTCAACGTTAACGCTGATGTGGCTGCGCGCCAACTGGCCCTCAACTTGCAGCCACTTAAGACCATTTTTGTCAATGCCAAGGGGGGTTGGATCGAGGATGATGGCACCAAACTTAAGACGATCAACATGGCCAAGGACTACGAGCGTATGGCTGCACGTGACTACACTGGCCGCCAAGGCACGCTCCTTAAGCTGAACGAGATCAACACGCTACTGCAGGGTCTGTCATCCACGTCCTCGGTGGTTCTCACGTCAGCGTCGCAGCTCATGCGTGAGATCGTCAGCAAGAAGAGCGCTGGTACGACTTGTATCAAGGGTGAGAAATCTGCAGCAGCCAGTTCGAAGGGCAACACCAAGACGTCGGCTGTTCCACGTGGCCCCAACGGAAAGTACCGTGTGGGTCTGCTTGGTGCTCGTGGATACGTGGGTCGTGAGCTCATTCGTGTGATTGGCCACCACCCTGAGTTGGAGCTGGTGTGTGCTAGTTCACGTGCCCTCGGAGGCCAGAAGGTTGTGAACGTTGCTTCAGCCCCGCCCCTTAACCCGCACACGAAGCTTCCTACCAAGCCTGTAGAGGAGGTGAAGCTGAACATTGACCCTGAGCTGGAGTTCTGCGAGCTCGGACTGAACGACATCGCAACCTCGCCGTTTGGAGACACCGTCGACGTGTGGGTTTTGGCGTTGCCCAACGGTTACTGTGAGGACTATGCCACGGCCCTGGATGCGCTCCGCCGAAAGGACAAGATCATCATTGACCTGAGCGCTGACCAGCGCTTCAATTCAGACTGGACATACGGCCTACCGGAGGCTCCCGGTGGTCGAACTCGACTGCAGGGTGCTACACACATTGCCAACCCTGGCTGCTACGCTACTGGTGCGCAGCTCGGTTTAATGCCATTGCTTGGTGGCAAGCCTGACGTGAGCAGCAAGCTAGTTGACGAGACCGTTCCGCCGCATGTATTTGGAATTTCCGGCTACAGTGGTGCAGGCACAAATCCATCCAACGCGAATAACCTGGACGTGCTCCAGGACAACATCATTGCTTACAAGTCTGTGAATCACATCCACGAGAACGAAGTTAGCCACCAATTGGGCACGGCTGTTCGGTTCATGCCCCACGTAGCCCCTTACTTCCAGGGCATCCACCTCACCCTCTCCGCTCAGCTTGCTGACAACGGAGTTATTACCACGGCGAAACAGGCTGAGGAGCTATACCAGGAGTTTTTCGCGAATGAGGCTTTGGTGAAGGTTACGCCGGATATTCCGTTCGTGAAGGACAATTCATTCCACCCGCATGCGACCGTGGGCGGTTTCCAGTTGGACCCGAATACTGGACGACTTGTGGTGATTGCAACTATCGATAACCTACTCAAGGGTGCAGCTACGCAGGCAATGCAGAACATTAACGTTGCGCTTGGAATCGACGAGTACGCTGGTATTGACGTTGAGTAGAGTCTTTTGACCCTCATGTTTAGACCGGCTTCGTTCCTTCTGTTTAGCTAACGTGTGTTGGTGTATGTTCTTTCATCCTGCCAAATACAGCACGACAATGAAACAAGGCACTCGAGTACCCTGGTATTATTTTTTTCTCGTTTATGCTTGCTAGTGTAGCTAGCTACCTACCTACAGCAAAATACTCGACGCAACACAAATTTCAGTATGGGTATCCTTAGCACAACTGTGTCAACGCTACAGCACATCGCATGAAGCAAATTTTTAACTTTACATAAAGCGACACAACAGGCAAGATGAATTTTTCGTAGTGCTCGATCGAGGCGACTAGTACTGGAGAATGGGATCACCGACACGGTCGATGATAGGTACCGTGCACTTTAGGTCGAACACCTTGCTGAGTACAACCTTAAACACTTTCTGCACATTAATGGAGTGCGAAGCCGACGTGAAGATCAATGGTGCTTTCATGGCCTTGGCAAATTTGCGAGCTTGCTTTGTGATATCTTCCTGTTCCTCCGCGGCAAAGTTGGCAAAATGGTCGTATTTCATCCCCACAAGGAACGGGAACGCATTCTGCTCCCAAAAACACAAAACAAATGAGTGGGAGTTCAGCATAAGAAGCTGGCAAATCTTGTCGTACCTTGTTAATAGAGCGCACTTGGCGATACCACTCTTTGATACTGGTAAGCGTGGCCTTCCGGGACAGATCGAACATGAAGAGAATGGCCACTGCGTCATTGCACACCAGCGGCAACATGCTGATGAACTCGCGGTGGCCGCCCAAGTCCCAGATGCTGAATGTGATCTCGGTGTTGCGCAGTGCAATGGTCTTCTCCATGAAGTTCACGCCCAGCGTGTGGATGTAGTCCTCGTCGAACTTGCCCTCGACGTACTTGACCATGAGACTCGTTTTGCCCACTTGCGCGTCCCCTACCATGCCCACCTTCACCACCACATTGTTGCGGCCACTGCCTCCGGCTGACGCTGCGCCGACCGGACCCACGCCACGTGAAGGACGCTCAACACGGCTGCCAGTGCTGCGAGTGTCCTCTCGCTTCTCCTCCATCTTCTCGCTGCTCTGCTCGATCCGGCGCGGATAGACGAATGACGTGATGTCACTAAAACTACATGAATCGCGATGTCACTAAATGAAATCAGTTCATGTAGGCGACATTAAATAATGTGCTGGACATAAGCTTGTACCCGACGTATCAGGAACAAAATGTGGGTGAAAATTTAGTAAGCCGATGTTGCAATGCGATCGAATCTTTCAGATTGGCTCTACATGCATAATACCTTGCCAATACCAAGACTCCGCAGAGAACCGCAACTACCGGCAAACAAAAGACTAGGTGTCAACAGCTCTGTCTTTTAATCGTCACCAGTTCAAAGAGAATGAGTTGTGGGGGATCGATATTTGTGGTCTTATGCAGGACATGTGTAGTATGTCCCGGGTAAGCTTCAAAAACTTCAACACACTGCAGTGCGGGAGCTAACCCGCAAGAACTGTAGCCTAGTGTATTGATCAGAAATTGAAGAGTGAGCTTCAGCAACGAGCTTCAACTCAAAGAGGTAGGATACTTATGGACAGAGCTTCTAGAAGCTGCTGCTCGCCAAGTATTCATTCCTATAGAAACATGTAACTAGGCATACGATTCCCAAGTGCAAACTGTCAGGCATTGACCGCCTGACCAGCTATAACATGTAGTAGATGCAGTTCCCTCAGCTGACGCTGTAGGACACGGTCTGTGATATCTGTTTGGGGAGTGCGCAGTCCGGAACCAAGCTGTATAGTTTATGATCCACTACACTGCCCCCGAAGCTTGATTCCCTACTCCTTCTTCTGGAAAGTGT
>NBNE01000288.1:0-27422 GCA_002215365.1 Phytophthora megakarya
GAGTCGGTGCCGAACAGGGCGGTGATGATGCTCGCTTGGGCATCGTTGCTGCTTGTGTTGCTCATGCAGGAAAGAAATCGTGCGGGGCTTGCAGGGGGCGAGAGGAAGAGGGTCAGCAGCAAGTCGGGCCGCGTGGCGTCGCGCGTCGAGCGGGGATTTTGAAATGAAGGGCTGGGAGAGGATCCGCAAATCAATTTATGAAAAACCAAAATATAGAGACTTTTGTAATTTATCCGATGAAAAATACCGAACGAAATATTTTTGGTAGTCACTCGATATATTTCAACGTCCCGGCTTTGCATTTTGGATGGTGATCGCACTCAGTTCCTTTTTATAATGGGGTTTCATTGGATTAAATAAATTATGAATATTGCATAAACCAAGCTTTGAATACATTTCGGGAAAACCCTGGAACTTTTCCATTATGTGATTGGAAGAAAAGATATTTGTAAAGATAAAAGAGCCACAAATCTGCTATAGATTTGATTCAAACGTATGATTGGATGAAATATGAGTAAATTATCCATTTCTATGAATACTTTTCCAATCCTATCGCTCCTATAAACTAATGGCATTTGGTCAAAAACTGATGTTGCAATGAACTCGTGGTTTACGGTACTATATGTATGTAAAGAATCTCTATAGCATCTTCGTTTGATGTCTATTTTGAACAAGTGGAAAAGCCCTAACAACCGTGTACTTGACTCAACATGGAATATGAGTCAAACCGACACTCAATGTATATGCACATGTTGTTATACGTTTGTGAAACGAGCTGTGAAGGATTGCGAACGGCTTTATTCTCACAACTCTTTCTTTCGTAAATTGCAGCTGCTACTAGAAAAGTATTCTGTGTATGTAAATTTACAGGATAGACTTTTAAGCAGCATTTGTAGTTTTGATGTAGAAAGTGTACGTGGCACATGAACTTAGTGTAACATGCCGTTTTGTTTTACTTTACAATTGATAGTATATCAATGATAGGAAATGTGCTTGTTATAATACATTTACTTGAAGTCCAACTTCGTTTATCTTCTTTACCAATAATTATCAAATCTAACGTTATACTTGAAGTACCGAATGTTTTTGCATTCAAATACTACAAGTATGTAGCTTGCCAGAACAAGCTGACGAGGCATCCATGATTGTATTATATCGCAAATACACACACACTATCATTCAGAAGACTACGAAATACTATGAAGTATAATAATATACAACTTCGTCGATGTATATTGTTGTCTAACGAACAAGCAACCACTTGTTCAGGTTCATTCTCTGTTAGCGTACGTTGGTGGTTTGGTGATCCAGAAAGACAGCAGTTGAATTTTGCATTTGATGTGCTAACGATTTCACGAAGCGCGAATAACGATACATGTACAATATCCATCATGGATATTGACCATGTGTAGTGAATGTATCTTCCATGAACAGTTATACGTTAGATTTCTGTTTTTTGTGCATGAGTTGTCCTCTCGGTGTTCGAAATTTGCTTTGACGTTAGTAACCCACACCATTTTGTGTTCATATTGCTGGAGTTACATATCTATAGTCAGCTTACCGTATAGTATGTATTGATACCACTAAAATTGTCGTGCTGATGGAGTGTACTAAGTTTCTGTCTGCAATATCCTTATCTCGTTTTTTTCAGGTTGATATGACATTGTGGAGTACATATATACTTATTGCACGACCAGTAATTTAGAAAGCAAATTGATCAATGTTTTATTTTTGCCAGCTCACTCGAGCTGTGTTACACGGGAAGCTCTCTGTAGGGCATCCACGATATCCTTACTAATTACTTCAATACATGTAAGCAACACATTACGAGGATCCATAACGAGCTCACTACGATTGAGATTTTAGATAATGCTGAGATCCCAGCAATAATGTCGCCATTAGTCCCGAGGCATTGCTCTCCACTCCACCTCGACTCCATAGTGCCCCCAAAGCAACTACGAGAGTCTCCTGCTAGTCATCAAACTGAATATCGAACTCTGCATCCACTGCAGCAGTAGCATATTCACGCACCATCTTTGGTATATCATGGAGCAACGAGCTCAACGGCCCTCATGAATTCTCAATGTTCTGTAGACCCTGCCACGAAACCAAAACTTCCCACTGTTTTGTGGTGTTGTTGAACCGGTGTTCCCGTAGCTTGTCCACAGCTAAGAGGATCCCTTGGAGTGAAATATGGTCTAACATTTCCTCAGTCACATCAAGACTCGAATCTTCGTAGAACTTAAGACGTGTACCATGTACGTCATGATGATCGCCAGTCCACAGATGCTCAATGACGAACGAATGAGAACAAATCTTAACAATGCGAAAAGGGCCCACCCAGCGAACCATCAACTTGTTGTCGTTAAGGCGCTCATCGACACGTGACCGCTACACGTAGTCACCGATAGTGAAGTTGCAGGGATGACCCTTCGTCGTGACCATCTGATAAAGTCTTTGTCGCTCCTTACGATCTATCACCAGTGTATGCATCTCATGAAGCGATATACGTAACTTGTCCAATGACGGACCAACCTGTTCCATATCGACAGTTCTCAGACGAGTGGCCGCTGCTGTCTGTCCTGGTTGCAGAAGTACATCAAGTGGTATAGTCGTAGGAAGACCCGTGAATAGTTCCACGAAGCTCTATTAGCAAATCATCTTACTGGTGAGTTATTGAGATTGTGCTGGATACAGGGAGAACATACTCCCAGTTATTGGTGTCTAACTTCCACTCCTTGAGTAATGCTAGCAATACTTGTAGTATATCCCGATTCAACATCTCCACCGTGCCGTTCACCCACGGGCTGTAGACAGAGGCAAACTTTTGCAAAGTGCCTACCCTGCGGCTCAGCTCTTTCAGAACTTAGGTTTTGAAGTGGCTGCTCTGGTCTGGCATCCAGGCCGCCGGCAAACCAAAACTCTTAGCCCAGTCTAATACGCCAGCTGCAGCCACGTCACTACTAGGGGAGTCACAGGCTATCAGCTCACAGAAGTGAGTTATTTCGTCCTTGAGAACCAACAGGTAACGAGGAGAGTCGTACGTTTCTCCCATGCCCAAGAAGTCCATATGCAACAATTCATTGCGATCTGCAACCTCTGCTGGGTCACTCCATGGCCTCTGAATGAGCTTTCAACCCTTTACGTGCTTACAGAGCAAACACAATCCTAAAAATCGCTTCACCAACTTGGCTACATTGTCGATGGAAAAACGTTTGCGAAGATGAGTTATCATGACCTGCTCTCCACGGTGTGACTGGATGCCACAGTGAGTAATCAGGAGAACGACTGTCTTAGCTGTTTAGCTTGACTAGGAATCCACAGTTTGCCATCGGCACACAATGTACCATCGTCAGCTGCAACCAGCTCCAAATTGCCACCATACCATCGTGTCTGTTTCTCTATTACTTCATCATGTGACGGCCACACAAATCCTTCATCTCCAAGAGGTCTGAGAGTTGAGACCGCTCACTGCGTGTACGCACTCCTTTCACAACGGTGGTAACCATGCTCGAGTAGTATGAGCCCCACCTGGATACCAGATCCTCCCATTCGTTATCACTCCTAACAATATATTCAATCTCATAGTTATGCCCTGTTAGCCTCATTGCCCACCTCTAGATCTTTCCACTGATGTGTTGCTTCATTCCCTGGTCTGGACAGAACACCTTGATTAAATTTGCGTGATCGGAGTAGAGACGAAAACCATTCTTCCTTTGAAGCAGATACTGCAGATCTGTACACGCGCGAATAATCGGATAAGCCTCGTTTTCTATCACCGACCAGTTTAATTGAGCATATTCAAATGAGCCTCCTTTGTAAACTAGCAGTTCATGCACTTACTCCTGCACAGGTGTGTCCACGTGCCAATTCATCACCTGAGTGAGTACCACCACCCAACCAAAGTGTGACGCATCTGTGCAAAAGACCAAAGTGGCCTCTCGGTGTGGAAATCCTAGCTTGGCTGAGCACATCAGTAGTCCAATCTATGCAGCAAAAGCTGCTTCAGTTTTGGGCTCCCATTGAAGATGCACTCCTTCCGCTAGACGTTTCTTTCTGGACTCCCCTTGTAGCGCATGTGTCAGTAGTTGCTGCAATGGTAGAACCACACGTGCATAGTTCACTAAGGAATCACGGATCCATTTAGAAGCACACAACAAGTGCTGAAGCTCCGCAGCCGTAGACGGGAGTGGAAGCGATCGCAATGCCTCGAGCCTAGATGGATCATGCTGTACACCATTTCCATCCAAAATCTTTCCACACCAGTGGATTGCTCTACAAAACAGCACACATTTCTTGGCATGTAACTTCAAGTTGTATTCACGGAGGACCTGTAGGAATGCAGCCAGTCGTTCAAGATTAGTATCATAATCCGTAGCGTAAAGTGCAATATCATCAAGTCAGATAAGGATACACTCATGCAGGATGTCTCGGAACACACCTTGCATATGTGTCTGAAAGTGGATTGCAGAATCAATTATACCCTGTGGTACACGAGTCGGCGTATACACCGCATCGCCGGTCGAAAAGCTGAAAATCTCTTGACTATCCGTAGCTAGTGGCATCAGCCAAAAGCCACGGAACAGGTCAAAGATGCCAAAGCTTGAGGCGCCTTGAACGTTTGTAGTCACCATTTCTAGGTTCGGCGTGACACCTGCATTTGAAATTGTTTTGCGACTTACCGGCCGATAATCAGTGGTGATCCTGAAGTCGGTTGTACTCCCAGATTTCTTCACTGGAACTGCTGCACAGCACCACTTGCTGTGGTCGTTGCGACGAACAAATCCCAACTTCTCTAACTGCTTCGCGTGCTCACTTAGGAATTGATTCTGAAGCTCCGGTTAGTTTCCAGCCTTGCAGTGAAATGGTTGTGTATCCATCCCCAGAGTCACGCTGTACGTCTCTACATGAGCAGCGTCATTCGGCACAATACTGATTCGCCATACCTTTCTGTACTTTAGCACAACAGCTCGCAGCTTCGGCATAAACCGAGTTGTAAATCCATTGGCTTCTGCATCTCTGAGCTATCACTCAAAATACTCATGAAGTTCATCATCAACATCAGTTCCTACTGACGGCTCTTCTGCAGTGTCATCATCTGCATCTCCATCAATCGATGTACCGGCAAGCTGCTCCAACATGTGATCAATATCTATTCTCAGCAGCCTCAGTGTGATATTGCCAAGGAGAAAGTCTTCTTCATCAACGGCCACAACGACACACACGGAATACGGCGCACGTGGACAAGACCAGCAGCCGTCGTAATGCGAATGTCTACAACACTCTCTTCCACGAAGAACACTTTCCTACCGTCTGCCAACGTCAGTGTCAAGGGTGGATCCAGAGCATGCGCTTCCACAAAGGCATCGACATCCAGCAGTCGAGTCATCACATACTGCGAAATGATATTCCTGTCGGCTCCCAAGTCAGACCATACGTCCACTTTAACCTTCCCATTAATCCAAGCAGACTGTCCACCAGTCTTGTCTTCTTCACGCACCGTCTTGACTTGCGTGGGTTCCTTTGAGCCCCTGCTACGCACTCGTTCAAGTGCCGCCGCTCGCTGTTCAGATGTAGCAATTGGGCAGTCGTTCATGCGATGAGACCCAACATGACTCCTTCTTAGCCCCTGCATCTGAAGTCTGCTTGGGCTTGGACACCTCTTTGCTGTCTTTTGGAACAGTCGTCGCAGTCTTTTTCCCGCCATCCGTTTTTTTGGTTTCTTGGTATTGTCATCTTTTTCGGTCGACAATTGGTGAAAATGCTGTTGCTCCTTCGCTCTGTCAATAATCAGCCTGCGAAGTTGTACGTCATTGGTCTTTGCTTGACGGTGCTGAATAGAGACAAGACGCTTACCGTCGGTCTTCTACACTACCGGCACCAGGTTGTCGTTCAGTATCTTGCAGTGATCCTTACACCGATGCATATTGCCTTCAGCATTATCAAATTTCTCGGGTCCAAGAACTCCAGTCAGGCCATGTTCCTTAACCATACGATCAAAATCTACAAAGTAAGTCGTCACTCGGTTCTCAGTGCCCAGCTCTCTGAGTTTCATCTTCAGATTCTTCTTGAATACTTCTTCGATGGCAGGTGCATGGGCATTCAACATGGTACTGCACTTCTTGTTTACCGCAGTCATTATATCCGAGTCGGTCATCTCATTAACCTTCCTCTCGAATGTATAGCGGGCCAGATCACTCAGAATCCGTGGCTCCACCGCGTTGATCACGCTCTTGACGACAGACTCGTACACCTCATTGGTGACCGCACAACGTTCACGTATCGAACATTCATACTGCTCACGGTACCGACGACATCTCACCAGAGTTGATTGATCTCAGGAAGAGATACCTGGGGCTCGGGTGACTTCAAACATGGGATGACACACGGTCATTTCCACATCTCCACCCGCGTCCAGTTGATACGACGGCATTTCGCGTTTACCCTCTTGGTTGCTTGTATGCGCTGGTAGCTAAGCACAAAGTCGACTTATGGCACGACCAGTACTTTAGAAAGCAAATTAATAAATGTCTTATTTTTGCCAGCTCACTCGAACTGTGTTACACAAGGAAGCTCTCTGTAGGGCATCCACGATATCCTTTATAATTACTTCAATACATGTAAGCACCTCATTACGAGGATCCACAACGAGCTCACTACGATTGAGATTTTAGATAATGCTGAGATCCCAACAATAGTGTCGTCATTAGTCCCGAGGCATCGCTTTCCACTTCACCTCGACTCCACAATACTGCATGCATTCATACTTAAAATATTATGTATTATAGGTAGTTTGATGTGCGCTTTAAGGTTTCACATTGGGTACATCGATCTCATCTCTCCCCCGAATCTTATTTACAGCAGGTAATATTACGTATGAGAAGTGTGCGAGATTTCACACCTCTATTTCTTTTATCCAGTTGGAGCGCAAACAATTAACCCCGGACGTGACCAACAAGTGACCATGAGCCCTCCAAGGAGTGCCCCTGTGGTGTCACTCGTTTGAAGTTACCAGAACAAGGTAGTGGAGCTGAACGTGACGAGCCATGGTAGAAAAGAAAATGACACCAGACTTATGCCGAGTTTACACGGGGAAGCATTGGATTTTATTTTGCGTACTTTTGCGCCGGTTCATAGGCGCTCGATTCTCGATTCACATGGAAACAACTTATTGCATCCAACCACGGAATTAGTAGAAGCGTCAAACACGAACATTAACTTCTTCTTATAATACTGCAACTAGAGCCCATAACCCATATCCGTCGCATTCTATGTACACGTATAAACCTGATCATAGTGTTGGTTCAGTCCACACATTGGTGGATAAAGTCACAACGCCAGTCAAACGAAATTAAAAATAAAGTTCAACGAAGGATGCATTTCCAGCGGATAAATTTCCTAAATTTTGATGCAGCTTAAAAATAGAGAAACATCCCTCCCTCTCTCCCGGTCGTTTTGCAGCCTTTCATTTCGAGTCCCCCCGAACGTGGCCCCTATCGCATCGTCATCGGCTCTGACACAGAGACTAGCAAGAAGACAGGAGAGGCAAGCGTGACTTCTTCGAGTCTAGCTTCAGAATCTGGTGATGATGTATGCGAAGCGAGTGATCCAGAGGCTCACGTCCCTCCGAATATTGCGGTTCTTGCTTCTCGTATAGAACAGTGACTCGGAGAGTACTCAAATGTAAAAAAACTACAGTCTCGTCCGTAATTCAGACGCTGCTACTAACAAGGAGTCAGGCATCGTCTTTCGGACGCATTCGCAACGACGCAATCAGCGTTTTCGAGGCGAAGAATGATTAAGTGATGAATACTTGATGCACGGTATGACAATTATTCAAGATGAATGTCATCGGATTGGAATTAATTTGCCGGCGTTCTGTGGGACGGAAGACACCGAGGGGAAGTGCAAAATCTTTGCGGTCAGCGAGCCGTTTCACGCTCGTAACAAATACGTGTTGCTTTCGCTCCGTAGTGGCAAGAATCACTTGTGTGACGCAGTGTTTGACATGCAATTAACTCCTCAAACCCTCACTGTGTTCGACCGCACCAATACCAGAAATAATTTGAGGAATGTGAAGCGACTATCGAGGATACCACAAGCACAAGGATATCAAGAAGAGAGGAAGGTCTGAAGCAATCGGATGGTTACAACCGCGGCCTGTTCGTGATCCTATTGTTTGAGGGTACGGTGCGAGGAATAGCGCTACAAGCGTTCCCATCAAAAGGTTTCCTGCGCGACATCAGGATGCGGTATATGCTGAAGGCATTGCGTGTCTAGACATGTATTAATTCTGTTTGAATAAACGTTCGTCAATCCTCTTCCACACTTACGTAATTCCCCCCGTATCCATGGCTGAAAAGGTCTTGTCCATCTAGTCTTTCAAGCTAGCAATGTGTACATTGCATTGGTGCACTCGCAAACGCAATGGCCCTAGCTCCGCACCTTAAGCGACAGATAAGCTCAAAGTGATTGCAAAGTAGGCTAAAATGCACAAGTCTGGCAGCCATCACATGAGTCATCAAGGACCTCCATCCGCGCATCGAACCGAACCGGTCAACAAGAACCGTCTCTCATCCATTGACGACAACGTATGTGCAAACTGAAAATGACAATATTTAACGAAATTTATGAAATCACATCGCGACATTTATTTAAAAGAGCCATGTAATTTACTGTAATTGTGTTCGCAGTGTGTCTTTTGTGCCATTGTCAAGCAAGTCACGCAACGACGATGTGCCTGCTATTGTGTCTAATATACTCGCTTAGGTACGAAGGCATAAAGCGGCGTTGTGACTCTAACATTGATCCTATATTATAATATAATTAGAATCGCTTTGCCATCGCAACTCACCGAATAAAAAGACTGGTTTGCCGGGCAGCCGATTATAAACTTTCCTCGCAACGGTGGCCGCCTTCGTCGCTATTAGCGGACTTCAGTTCTTTGTATCTGAGACTGCAGTCAGCGAGCATGACAATGACGAACATCCACGCGTAGTTCAACCAGCAAACACCCGATAAGAATGAAGGCTAAAGGAGAGGGATAGGATGAGTTAATGCCGTCTTGAGACTTATAATCTCTCTCGTTCTGATAAGAACAAGATGAATGCCGTGAAGCTTAACAAGAGAAGCGTTTCCAATGATCTTCTCGTGGGGCTAGCAGTTTATTTCTCCTTGCCTGGAAGTGGCGTGGAGGCGCCCCACCTTGGATTCCGGAACGGCGATCACTGGCACATTAATTTCGACAAACCTGCGGTACCCTCAGATGTTAGATCAGGGTAATCTTCATAGCACGAAGACAACCACCGCCCGAGCAGCTTGATCACTAGTCTGTCTGCGCCCGCGTTGAGCAATTTCGTGGCTTAACCAATTCGGACAGAATGAGTAGAAAAGCGGCCAGCATCTAGTCCAGCTTCTAGTGCCACTATCTTGATAACCTTCGGCACGTGGCTTGATGAAATTCCACCACTGGAACCCATCGTGAGGACCGGTTCATGCGGCGCCGTTCCGGTCTCTTTCGCTGCTATCTTGATCCAGCGAGCGGCCCGCACTGGGCATAGCAATGAGTCACCCGACGCGTGTTGGAAGCGAAATTCTTCCCTGCCGAACTGGTTGTTCTTGGCCCCCCGTAGTAAAATGCCGACAATTGTCGCCTTATGCGGCGTAACTGCCTGACCCTCGTCACCGCAAAATTGAATGTCGCTAAGTCGGAGTACGAAGGGGTGATACTTCGTGCCGATGTACAAATACTCAGACCGACGGAGCAGAAAGAAATAAGCTAGCAGCACACCGCTCCACAAGAGCTGGTGGTTAGTGCAGTGTAGTATGTCCAAATTAGTGTAAATCCGCCGTAGTAAACCCGGTGACAATGGTTGCTGCTTGACGACCGGGATTGTAAAGCGCCTGATGCCGCGCAGTAGCAGTGCGTGTTGGGCAGTAACCCCGGGGTCGTACCCATGTTCAAAGCGATGACGCCAGCGCAAGGCGTACAGTTTGGAGCAGATAGTGCCGTAGGAATTTCCTTGTTGTCACCGGTTCATGCCGAATTTCCACAAGAAGACGACGATGCCTCCGAGTCGAGCGGTTGACTCGGAAGTCGCATTGCGAGGAAGCCATGGTAAATACTGCATAAATTGACACAATGATACCCACTGCTTCCACGCTCGCGAGTAGGCTATACGTGATGATCCGGACAAAGCGCCTGCACGGAGCAGCGCCCAAGCCTGCGAGAGTTTCCGCGAGTTCGGAGGGATTGTAACCTGCACCCAATCATCACGCAAGTTAGTAAACTCTCGCGCCTTGGTCTTTGAACCCCAAATACGGCTGCCAGCGTCTGCCATCACGTTCTCCACGCCCGAAATATGAGTCGCCGACATGTAGAAGTGGTAGCGGGCCTCTTCCAAAGCTATAGCCGTAATACGAGTTGAGAAAACGGGTTGCGCGTTGACCGCCTGTTGTTCCAGGCAACCGCCAAGGTGTTGTCAATCCTCAGCAGTACATGTACGTCGTGGTCGTCAGTTGCCTTGGCCCAAGAGGCCCCCCACAAAAGTGCTGCGTACACTGCACACATCAACTCACGTGTGTTGATGTCGAAGTTACTTGGTCTCCCCGCCTTAAGATCTCGGATAAACGAGAGTTCTTCCATGTCAAAACAGACTGGAGATATTCTCTTCGGGTAGGATTAAGAGCGCACAGGCCTTCGTCGCTTGCATCCATAAAAATCTCTACCACCGGGCTCTGTGAGCAGGTAAACCGTGTAAACGGAACCACATTTAGTGGAGTTGTAGACAAGATAGCCGAAAACCACCGAAGATCATCTCAAGCTCCATCTGAGAGAACGGCTTTGCCGTATTGAGGCGCACAACGTTGAATAGCGGCCAAGCGTAGGAAAATTGGAGCTGCTGAGCGCACGCACGTTGACACGTGACGCAGTGACCCGAGAAGCTTATTGAGCTGTGTTCGTGTCGTGCGAGGCTGGTCAATGAGTGCATGGACACGTCGACGGGCTTTATCTATCTTCCCAACGGGAATTGACAACGTACAGCGGTGAAGATTCCATTCGAGCCCTAGAGCTTTGCCATGGCGAAACCAGGCGGTGAATTTTTCCTCGTTGCAAGCTGAAGGTCCTAGAACTTGGACCATAGATGCCCGCAATGACGCCGCCGCCTCAGCTAGCCGGGAGCCTATGTCCGGTTCACACAATTATGATCGTTGCACCACATCTTTCCATCGAACGGGGAGGCTCCGCATGTGGGCTGATCTGGCCAGGAAGGTTGCGACGAGGAGTACAAATGATTAATAGCTCCTCGCGCAATCGCGTACGAAGCTGGCGAATTGCGCCATCCAAAAGGACAACATAGGTCCACCACAAGGACCCTCAGCTCAGGAATCGTACCGGCAAATTTGCAGCAATGGTCCGCATGAATAGGGATGTGTCGAAATGCACCACGGACGTCTCCGGACATCATGCACGCCATACCAGGAAAGTTATGGTCCACGTCTTGAATGCGGGATACGATGGCTCTGGCGCCGTCGTAACGAATGTCGATTTCATCCTTCGGAATCGTGCAGTCGTTAACTGATCTGCCTGCGGGAAAGGAGAGATCGTGAATGATGCGCGCATCCTTACTCAGAGGCTTGTCGCACTTCGGTACTTCCCCGAAAGGGCTGCAATAGACGCCATCTAGAATCGCAATTAGATCGATATCGAGGACGAGATATCGGTCTTCGTCTTGGCCTTTGGGGATGTCCTTCACCAAGGCGTTGAGTACCCCGCGAGCTGACCCGTGATTGGGAGGTGGCGTCACTTGCGGGTTCGGTATCGCCCGCCACTCCAGAATGACACCGTGTTGAACAATTTCTACCCAGTGAGACGCAAAGCGGCACGACGGCGACGAAGACACCTCAGCTGGCTCTCGTAAAGCCTTGTTTGGATTCGGATCAGAGGGACTCTCCCCACGCAGGATACGAATAAAATTCGCAAGGGTGGTGCCCGACCGCCGAATAAACTCGCTATACGCAGCTTGTTTGTTCCTGTCTAACTGGTAACGCGGTGGTTCACTGGAGTGACGTGTTGCGGGGTAAGGATCCGGGACCGGAATACCGCAGCATTACAACTCTCTGTGAAGCAACCGCGCTCCGGTTGCCTGCCATTGCTGAATCCAGCGAGATCGATCTTGTAAACTGCGCTATTGAACCAGGGAACGTTTGGCCAAGAATCGGCCGGGATCGGGAGCACGGTGAGCAGATCGAGGAGGTAACCAGTGTGAAGGTGGTGTTGATGGAGAACCGATCCGATGTGGACGGGGAGCCCTGATCTTTTGCGACCTTAACTGCGCTGTCTGTGACGTCCTCAGCGCCGACTGTGGCGACCTCAGCGCCGACAGTGGCGTTCTCAACTGCACCAACTGTGATGTTTGATCTTGGGTCGACTGCGACCTGTTGGCTGGCACCGCCAAGCATATTCGCGATGACTTCAGCATCTTGATGCATTCTCGAGTCCGACTGAGTGTTGCTGTGTCGCACCCGGACGGTTGCTCACCACGGCTGCTTGCGCCTACTTGCTGGTCCTTAATGCTCCGAAGCGTGTCAAACAGAGCACCACCTTCCCTGTTACATGCCTGCGATTGAGTTTGTCTTGCTGGTTTAGCGCTCGCTTCCAGATGGCAGTGGCGTCCGCTGTGGTCACTTGAAACAGCGGGCATTTCACGAGTATGTGCAGTTGGAGACACATCGAGATCAGCCCACGAACAAGTCTCCCATTCTTCGTTCTGGCAACATCACAAGTCCTTGAACTCTGGCTTAAGCCCCCGTAGCTAGCTTCGATGAACTCCCTCACACCTACCGGCAGGTGTCGAGGCCGGAAGTGACCTCGGTAATTGTAGGTGCAGTTTGCGCCACGTCCGCGGCAGCTTTGATTGGCCAAAAACTTCATGCACAGCTCTTTCCATTCTGACTAGGCAGCGCATTCAGAACCTGTTCAGGAGTCTGTTTGCCTCCGACTCCTTGTCGGTCACGTGAAACACGATGGCTCGAGTTGTCCAGAGCAGGATATTGGGCGCACATACTTGATCGCTCAAGGCGCGAAAGCTGCTGTTCGTAGACAACGTTTTGGACTTGCACGTAGGACTCGTGGGCAGCATTGAACTTGCTTTGAATACTGTCACAGCCCTCCACGGAACCCAAGACCACAAGCGTTCGAATCTTTTCCAGCCGTTCGTCAATCCAAAAACACAAGGTCGGCTAGAGCTTCCGTCTCGACAATAGCGCGGAGTGTTTTCTGGTGGAGCAGGAACTTTCGTGCGGCCGTGACCACAGCTCCAACGAACGGTTGACAAACTTCTTCCACAAGAAGGGCCAGAACGTTCAGAGCTGCCAGTATATCGTACAGCCTATCTACCTGTGGCGGCTGAGGAAGGCTGTTGCTGCTGGAGAAGTCGCACATGTTGTATCTACTAAACAATTGCCGTCGTGAGCTCACATCAATCCATCCAAAAGGCAGTATCGATAGTCCTCGTGTACCAAACTACCAGGCGTAGAAACCCTTCAATACCGCAGGGTGGGGCAAGAACGCCAGCAGCTCGGTTTGGGCCTGCAGGTGCTCTATAAAGAGTTGTGAGTTCATGTACACGTACGTACCGTTAACCATCACCTGGTGTACTGTGTTTTGCAACCTTGACGGTCGAAATTGATACTTGCCGACGGGATCAGTTGGCCCAGCATCCAGAAATTGTTGGTTCGGATCTCCTAGTGTTTGAGCTGCACCCGGGTTTTGACGTGAGCGGGCTTGGGCACGGAGACCGAATTCCATTAGATCATGCTCGCGTGCTCGCTTAGCGGATGCCCGAGCGGTTGCACCAACGCTGTCTTCGACAGCACCGTTGAGATCATCATCGCTATCGTCGTCTGACTCCTGGAGTGGGTCCATTCTGGTCCTGTTTGTAATCGACTGCTGACCGCTGAGAGTCGCTGCAACGCGCGTCTCCGCCGGCCGCGTCTCCTCCGTTGGAGAGGTTGGAGTCGACGGATCGTAGAAGATAGAGTCCCCCAGCGTGACCGAAGGAGGGACTCGACACTGACTGTCGTGGTAAAATTCGAAGTCCAGAACATATTTGGCCGACACCTGAGATACGTGCATGTTAGAAATGTCGAATAATGGAACGGCGCCTGACTCTCCCACAGCATCCCTTCGGAGTCTGCTGCAGATTGTGGCGATTGACCGCACAGCAGACCGCCCACGCGCGTGGAACAGCTTGTAGGCGGCATCGTGAATTGAACGCATTTCTGCTGGCATCAAGGCTAGAACTGACTGTCCATCACACAACCGCATCGCATACGTTTCTGCGGCGAATTCTTGTAGTAGCTCCTTGTCAAATACGAAATCGAAGCTACCCGCAGCCGCGGTGACTTGAAGATCGCAGCGATCGGCTACAGCACTCCACCGAAACCCCGTTACCACACCGTAGGTACAATGCTCAGAGGATCCGCCCTAGCGATGCGCGACACACAGCTCCCGACATAGGTCCCTACACCATGGCGCGCTTCTTCCTCGGAGACTTCTCTGTGTCGTACCTCGGATAGTGGCAGCGCAACCGAGAGCTCAGGGAGTTCATCCCAGCGCCCGCTAGATATATGCTGTACACTCAGCTCGTCTTCGTCACGCGTTCCACCCACACCATAGCAGAAGCCGGAGGTATCGAGTGTACCAGGTTTTTAGAAAATAGTAGTGCATTGTTGATATCCGAGGGTCCAAGGTGGTCTGGCTGGTGATCGAGGTTATTATCAGTAGGGTGTAAATCTAACAATGACCTAAGAATACACTTCCTGGCGGCATTGTCGATAAGTTGAGCTTAGAGCGATCGTCACGTTGGTCGCCACGTTGAGTATTGTGTTGTTCCTCGCTGATCCGGAAAACTGGATTCCCTCGTCGCCTGCGTCACGAGGTAATCCACCACCGCCAAGGCTTTCACTAAAGTGAAGGCTCTCGTAGGTTTTAGTAAAAAAACAAGTTGACTCCGACGCAAGTCAAGAACCTCGAGACGTATGCGCTCAGTAACCCGACAAATGGGATGTGATCACGTATTACTTGGCATATGTCTACGGAATAACGCTTATGGTATTCATGGCAGGTGGTGCTACATTATTTGGATGGAGATTTTACTAAATCATTTTAGTACTAGACCCAGGATGTGACTAGACAACAGTATTGCTCACTACTATTCGTCCAAATGCGGTGGTTAAGTTGCTTTCTATCTGAGTTTGTTTAACTTCCTATAAAACGTTTTATAAAATGAGACGGGATAGTATGGTATTTGAATTCGAGGTTGTTGGCGTTTTGCCTGTGTTAATGATTTCGCTATAACCTTGATCCTTCTGGATTTTGTGGATCGTAGATGATCGACGGAGTGGAGCCCCGTCCAAAAGCCACACAACTTTCATTTTTTATATTCGAAAACACTATACATGGCGTAACTTACAAATAGAATTTCCATGTGTACATGCATTAATGTGGAATCTCGAACTCTCTAGAACAAGTAATATTATGAATTGTAATTTTACGTAGAATGTAGACCGTGACATATTAGAGTACCCACGAATAAAATGCCCAATTGTAGGATACTCTATAAAATAACACAACCCAAATGCAGTCCCCCCTACTAAAGTTAATAGAATTCCGTCCCAAATAGAATACTCAATTAGTCCAGATTTTTGTTGGTTTCGATTGCGCGTACGGTATTGAAAACTTCCACGTAACTCGGAATGTCTCCCAGGGGATCCGTTATTCCAAATAACCCTTGTCATATTTTCCTTTTGAATATATTTGTAATACGTTTCCTGGTTAGAGTTGATCTGACGCTAATATGTTACCAGTGTAGACGTCCAAATCTTCAGTATTTTAGTACTGCAACATTCAGCTTATAGTCAAGTACTTCATCGGAATTCTAAAATGATCGCTGTCGTTCTAGTTTATCGGTACCACTTTAGTAGGTACTGCGTACTAGGAAATAAAGCTGAGAAACTACACACTACTGTTAGTAGTATTGGGCGCTTATGTTCTGGTCGTACACGCCATCATACGGATTCTTCGTGCTCATGTAGCTGTTCAAGTAGTCCGTCGGTATCGTGAGATTAAAGCCTGGCATCTCATCCACACATGATTTATCCATCTTCTCCAGGTTTCCTTTGTGTTTCACGTAAGAAGCAAAGAGCTTCATACCACACGTCTCGCTGTACATATCTCCATCGATAAGCTGAGTCGACCCAAGTACACCATGGATGGAGTATTGAAAAGTCACTAGCTCCTTGTTCTCACCACGAAGAGCTTCGAGAAAATACTCAGCATACTTGTGTGGTGTCTGCGTATCCAGCTTGCTACTCAGCAACAATGCGCTAGCGCCTTTCGGGATTGTGGCCCTTTTGTTCCAAAATTCGTCACGGTCATAAATGATGGGATTGGCATCGTAGTTACCCAAACCAAGCTTATTACATGTCGGTGACTTCTCCTTGGAAAACGCACAGTACAACGGATTCGTCGCATAAAGACCCGAGTCAGAAATAACAACATCTGTAAACCGCTTCTTCATTTTGGCCATGGATGGCGCCGGTGTTTCCCACATCTCAGAAAACGTGATAAGGCTGTAGAGCAAATTTGATACGTAGGCAGTGTCTTGGGTCTTCGGATCAGCATTTTCGCTAAAGGTGCTGAAAAATTGAGGCAATAAGTCAACGTCCTTCTGTCGGCAGCGGTGCAGTCTGTAAACAATGGGAGGGATGAACGTTCGCAGAGTTGAATCTCTCAACATCGTACCCAAAGCACGCCGTAGAGTAAACGACGGTTGCTCACCAGTATTAATGCTTGGTGCTTTTATGTTGTTCAGCAGCGCGGCACAAGTCGAGTTGGGATTCTTGTCAAATGCCTTGTACAAGTTCTGTATGGTCAACGACAAACTGTTCTTGTTGAACCGAGCGTTGCACTCTCGATTGTGTTTACAAAGAGCCAAGAAACGATCACCCACCTCTCCGTTATCCGTATCCCACGTCGACACGTACTCGACACCACCTTCTGGTGATCCCGAACTCGTGGCGATGCCGTCAAAGGCATATCCAACAACGTTGGGAGGTTTCAGATGCATGAGACGCTCAACCAATGCCGTTCCATAGCTCGTACCATAGATGATATTGCTTTTTCCATTCGAATACTTGGAGAGAAAAGCCACAACGTCAGTGGCAGCACTTGTCATGGAAAATGACGATAAATCACCATATTTGAATTCGAGGTCTTGAGCGCATGCACCAACCTCCGATGGATCGATTTCGCCACCAGAAGGTGAGCCAGTTGTGGTTGTTTGGGAAGCCATGCAATCGAATTTTGTGCTGCGTCCAGTTCCACGATAATCCATGGTATAAACGTTCACAGTCCCTTTCAGCTTCTTATGGAGGGTTACCATCCATGCTTCCACTACACGAACCAAAAGTGTTTGTTAGTATGTGCCCATATCTCCACTGTGTTATCGTAATTATGAACTTACGAGCACTAGAAGAGTAGCCAGGACCACCTTGAAGAAACCACACATTAGACGCAGCGTTCGGGTCAGTCGTAGCTGGAAATCGCTTTACAAAAACTTCAATGGTCGGGTCGATTGATGCTGGAGTCTTGCAGATACCAGGGTAGCACAACGGAGCGTTGTAGATAGCACACTCAGCGAGTTGACCACTCGAACTACCTTGGTCCGAGAACGTGTAATCAGAGCACGAGTACCAACCATTCAGCTCGCTCTTCGAAGAAACCTTGGACTTGAGTGCGTGAGTGGAATGGGCGATGGCAATTGTTGCCCACGCAAACGTGAAAGGAAGCTTCATGAACAGGAGGCGGATAATTGAGAAATGCTCGTTGACCAGCTGAATACGTGTACTGTACTCCTGTTCGATAAACACATCAAGGCAATTTGCCGCGAAGCATCTCCGATCTGAGACTGGGTCATGTTGTTCGATCGCTCATTTGGGAAGATTATGCGATGATTTGCTTTATCTCCAATATGTATGTAAGGAATCTCTATAACACCTTTGCTTGCTAGCTATGTTCAACAAGTGGAAAAGCCCTAAGAACCGTGTACTTGACTGACAACGGTATATGAGTCAAATTGACAATCTGTAACGTATTATGTACATGTACATGTTGTGAAACGAGCTGTGAAGGATTGCAGACGGCTTTATTCTCACAATTCTTTCTTCCTCAAGTTGCAGCTACTACCAGAAAAATATTCCGCACATGAAGATTTACAGGATAGACTTTTGAGCAGTATTTGGAGTTTTGACACGTAGCACATGTACTTCGTGTTCAATGCCATTTTGTTTTACTTTACACTCGATAGAAAATATGCTTGATGTAATGCATTTTCTTGAAGTCCAACTTCGGTTACCTTCTTTACCAATAATGGTCAAATCTAACGTTATACTTGAAGTACCGAATATTTTTGCATTAAAAAATGTACTACAAGTATGTAGCTTACCAGGACAAGCTGATGAGATATCCACGATTGTATCCTTTCGCAAATATATACACGCTATCGTTCAGAAGACTAAGAAATACTACGGAATATAATAAAATACATGGGCAACTTCATCGATTTGCATTTCTGCCTATTAGGATGAATCTGGACAAGCGGCTACTTGTTCAGATTCAATGCCTAACGCACAAGCAACCGCTTGTTCAGATTCATCCTCTGTTGGCATACGGTAGTGGTTTGGTGATCCAGAAAGACAGCAGTTGAATTTGGCATTTGATGTGCAAACGATTTCACGATGCACTGCATCGGATGCAGACTGCATTCCCTGTACTGCATCATGCAGTACAGGGAAAGTATCTTCCATGAACAGTTATACGGTAGATTTCTGTTCCTTGTGCATGAGTTGTCCTCTCGGTGTTCGAAATTTGCTTTGACGTTAGTAACCCACGCCATTTTGTTTTCATATTGCTGGAGTTATAGTCAGCTTACAGTATGTACTACACTTTGTCGTGGTGATGGTCCACACTTCATCATGGAATGTACTAATGTTCAGTCTGCAACGTCCTTACCTTGGTATTTACAGGTTAGTATTGTTGGATGTTGGATGTACAGTAGAACCTCGGCGAGTATGCGCTTTATGTGTTCCCATGGGGTACATCAAGCTCATCTATCCTCCGAATCACGATATACAAGCTGTAATACATGTATTACCTGCTCTAATTTACAGCAGGTAATATTACGGATCTGTATACGAGAAGTGTCCAAGATTTCCCACCCATTCCTTACAGTAATACCGTAACCGTAAGTTTACAGTAGTTACACCAGGAACATGGTACAAGTGTAGTTTTCATCACGCCATCATACGTAATTTCTTGATGACAACCTCCAAGTTTTAGGTTACCATCCTATCTGTAGGTGTTCTATGCTGTATGCATTCCACCAATGTTGTTTGGCACGGAACGTCGTCACGTATTTTCCTGCGCGCGATGCCCAATGCATTGCTTAACGAGACCGCCTTAATACATCGTGCGCAAAAGCATTTACTTCTTTCAACCACGGAGTCAGTCGAAGCGTCAAACACGAACATCAACTTCTTCTTGCTGCAACGAGAGCAGATCATACCCGTGCATATACCGCAGGTTTTGACGCTAGCGAAACGTCCCATGGACTTGCTGCAAATAGTGCAACCGGAACGAATAGAAAGAGGATGACGAGGTTTTGCATTCATTGTGGCTTGTTCCGTCATCCACCACGCTAGTTTCTTCATCTGCGAGAGCTGAGCGATTCGCGAATATGACAACCACTGGTTAGCGATGACCCGCAGTGCGATTCTGTTAAAAATGGGATCACACTTCATTTCCGTCTCAAAGTCGAAGAAACCCCGGGCGTAGCACTCTACTGCTGATGGTGTGCGTTGTCGATAGAAAAAACAAATTGATCGATTGCCACGATCGATGCTGTGGTTGTGAAAATGAGGGAACATGACGAAGTCGATAGAGTGCGTTAGGCAGTAACCCACCCGCTCCCCCGATGGAAAATGCATAAATCCTGTGGTGTCCAGACACACGTAGTCTCGTGTGTTGTATAGTTGCCATTTGACGCTCATGTGCCGAACTGGATCATCCTCAGTAGGTTGCAGTAAACAGTGCAGTACTTTGCTACGCTCGACACCATCTTGTAGCACCCGATCCTTAATGCGTTGATCGATATCCGTAGAAGCCACCACGCCATACATGATTTCATCCAAATTGCCTATTATAGATCCAAGCATCATGATGGACGGGATACCGGACGCTTCGGTGCCACACTCCTCGTAGACGCGGAAATTCTCCAATTTGCGCATTTCGTGCCACTTGTTGCGAGGAACTCGATCTTCTATCTTGGATCGATGCGTGAGTTGCGAGTACTGCTTGAGATAATTCACCACCAACTCAATCTCCAGTCTCATAAGCGTTTCTTTATCTTCTTTAGTCACTTCCAGTTCGGGGATCTGCTTTGTGAAGGTTGGCGCTGGCATGATTGCTCTTGTGACAATTAGGAAATGAGCCTCTCTCAACCTGAGCCTCAACTTGAGAGATATGGCCGGTCGGTCTGCAACGTCCAGATTCCCGGACCATAACCTTCGACATACCCGAAGATCTGTTGACAATCGTAGTTTCAGACAACGAATGCAAACTGTCCGAAGTTGGATAGTTCACTTCCGTAGTCACCAACGAACGGGAATTTTACTGTGCACTTCGACGATTCCATCAAGTAAAACACCATACTTCGCTTGCGTCAGCACGAGAGGTGAAGCTCGCTCAACTCGCGTTGATGAACGAACTGTACGGCAATAATATCTACGAAAGGGTTAGCATTTTTCACTGGCGACAGCGTTCAGAATACGTTCTTCAAAACTACCGCATTGAGCCACGTACTTGCTGTACTTGTAGACTGTCGAAAAATGGCCAGCATCCACTGAACCTGTGTACATGTTTCAATCATCGGAATGGCACGTTAGAGGCAAATCAGAAACGTGAACGTTTCTGGCGTAGCGTTTTCCTTGTTATCGGTGGTGGTGTGTGAACCTGCAACTTTTTCATAGTAAAAGCATCCATTTCGTTTAATTATGATTCTTGTGTTGGCTTGAAAACAAGTACTTCGAGATATCCTCCTTCGTACATGGTGTGCGCCTTCGACTTCCACGTTACTTAGCGGTGCATCAAAATCGGCAAAAAATTGGGCCACAATCTCTGCAACCACTCTACATTTCGCTGCTGACGTTGGGCTCCTGCAATACCGAACTCTGCGTGTCATCAAGTTCACCTTCATCTTCTTCGTTAGTAGGGACCTCGCCTCGGCACACTTCAGCGAAGTTGTGAGCACACCCGAGGTCAAATGGATTATAAAACTCGTCCATGGCAGTCTTCAGGTACGGGTACTTGTCCTTATTGAAAACTTCGTTTGTCGTGAGATTGCGGCTCACGTTGCGAAGCTGCATAATCAACAGTGTGGCCGTTGGCAAACCGAAGATGGTCGCGCACGCCACCAGTCCGACGTGAATCCCGTGTAGCAGCAGTGTTGATGACTCCGCATGTGTTCCCCCGTACAACACCCATTCAGGTGGTTGCAACCATCGCCACGGCCACGGCATTGAGTCACTTTGGTCATTTAGAGCTGGTGGGTGCAATGGGAAATGTCCAAGCAAAATACTCAGGGATATTGTGCCGATCGTAAAGCAGAAGCTCGAAAGCGTGATGAGGAAAAACAGGAAGCTCCGATGGTTACCAATTCCCACGCAGTTGTTTATCCATGGACAATGGTGGTCGAAACGGTATACGCACCGCCTGCAGGCCGAGCAGTGTTTGGAGCGCTGTGGCTTGCGTGTGACGCAGGTCGGACACGGAACGGCATTATCCTCGGTAGCCAAGAGTTCGTAAGCGGGTCGTGTCGAGCGTGGTACATACCCTGGGTCCTTGTTGCAGACGTACACGTACATAACACACGTGAAAATCAAAAATGCCAGCCCAATTGTTTGATACCGGGTCGTTTGAGCTTGAGTTTGAGGTGACAGACATGGTACTGCAAAAATCAGCGACAGAATCGCTGTTGTGAATACCATTCCAAAAAAGAAAAGCACAGAGACGCCTTTCCGTGACGCCCAGGCCACTAATCGATCCGATGCACCAGCCTTCAACGCACTCACTGTGTCAAAATGTGCACCTTGTCGCGCAATATCCATCGCCGTCCTGCCGTGCTTATCTTTGGCTTTCACAGGTGCTCCTTCGACAACAAGCTGTTTAGCTAGAAAAGCATCACCGAGAGCACTCGCGATCATAAGTGGTGTTTGTTTCTCAGAGTCGCAAATCTTCTGGTTCGCCCCGTATCCCACAAGCAGCATTGCAGTGTATTGATATCCCTCGAAAACAGCCCAATGCAACGCTGTAGCACCACGACTATCTGTCTGGTTTACATCCGCTCCACGATACACCAGCAGACTCACAAATGCTGCATTACCGGTGCTAGCCGCATAGTGCATCGCTGTCATCCCGGACGAGTTCATAGCGTCCAGTGAAGCTCCAGAATCGATCAAAGTACTTGCACATGCCACCGACGTACACAACATCAACGCTGTCGCGCGGTGTTTGGAATCCCCACAACGACTATCCAAGAAATCCTGCAGCGTTCCACACGACAGTTCCTCTTCCTGATCCTGAGTTTCAGTGCTTGCATTGCTGTTCGTCTCTTCATCCATGAGCTCCAACTCTCTATCCGAACTACACTCGGGAGTCTCATGCCCATTCTGTCGTCCTCGCAAGTGAATATGTCTCTTCTTGTCTCCATTCATGTGCACCAACACCTCTCTATCTCTTGGAAAATAGTTTTTGGCCACAGACACCAAATATGCCACAACTATCGGATGTTCATACAACACTGCAAGATGGAGAGCATTCATCTGATGTCTCGCTTCATGCACCGTCAAGAGACGGAAGACGCTGTCAGCCACTCGTCGTCGTGTAGCTTCAGCCAGAGCTCGTTCCGTGCGTTTCTCCTCCTGCAACAGTTCCTGTCTCTCAACAGCTTGAACTGCTTTGCTAATTGCCATCTCCACTGCACTCTGCGCTTGGTAATAGTCTCCTTTCACACAAGCCGAGCCGAGGACCTTGGATGGACTGGCAAAGTACGAATATTGACTGTCGGAAGCTTCATCTTCGTCACTCTGCGGCTCGTCGTCTTCCTGTTGCCCCAGCAATGCTGAAAGGTTGCCGGTCCGCGTTGGAGACGTCTTGTGGTCTTCTTCAGGCTCTTCATTAGGCAGAATAGCGAACGGCGAGAAAGCCGAAGACGACGGAGACGACGCTGCATAACTTGGCGATAAAAGTGGTGCGCCCGATCCAGAACCCGAGTGGGAACGTGGCCCGGCCGTTGGCCCGATCAACGGCGTCAATTCGGTGGCCGTGTCGACCTTCGGAGCGCGCATCTTGATCTTGGTCTCCTTGGGCTCTTATTTATGGCAGAGTTAAAGTTATTTGTGGCAAAGAAGAAGAATATCAAGAGCGTGTTATCGAACTAGCATGCAAGAACGGACAACAAGATGGCAGAACAAGGACTGGATCTCAATCGTCCTCGACGGGAAGGATCCAAGGCGCTAGACCTGCAAGTGGCAGAGACTTGTCTAACTCAGCATGTCACTCTTTTGAATAGCGAACGTCAGTTAAACGAGGGAGGAGATGTCACTGTTGCAAGGGATCCATTAAGACGTTTTTTGGCGTGTTTGGCTACGTCATTCGCCAATTGTCCAAGCAGAACGCAAGAGATCATGGCGTCGTCTTCTCCGGCCGTGTGGGACTCGGCCACGCAGACGTTTCACGGCGGCCAGGACTGGAAGTTCCTGGCCAACTTTGCTGAGGATTTTAGCGTCACTACCAACGCTCTGGGCACGCCCAAGAAGGCGCTGGAGGCGGCCACACAGGCCATGAGCACGGTGCATCACTACCCTCCGGCTGACTTCCAGCCGGCGATCAGCCACTTGGCCGAGTTCCTGTGGCCGCAGGACTGGCAGAAGAATCTTCCGTTGCTGCTGATGGGCAACGGAGCCAGTGAACTCATCGATCTGGTGATCCGCAGTGTGCAGCCTGGAGGCTGGCGACCGGGAGGCACCGTCACGCAGTACAAGGAGTACGAGCGCTCCAGCAAGGCTGACGGCCGCGAGACGCTCGCTTGGAACGACCCTAAGGCAGCTCTTACGTGTCTCGTGAACCCCACCAACCCCACCGGTGACTACATGGCGGTGGACGAGATGAAGAGCTACATCGAGACCAACTGTCCTGACAACCACACCATCATCATTGACGAGAGTATGCAGCCGTGGCTTGGTCCTCAGTGGCGCGAGGATTCGCTCATTCACCAGCGTGAATGGGTCAAACAGCTCAGTGAGACGCGTCAGATCAACGTGTGGGTCATGACGAGCTGGACCAAGATCTGGTCGTGCACTGGTCTTCGTATCGGCAGTGTAGTGGCTCCTACACCTCAACACGCGGCGGAGATCAAGCGTAAGCAGGTGCCGTGGTCCGTCAACTCCATGGCGTTGGCTTTCGTGTCTGCAGTGGTGAAGGACGACGCGTATCTTCAAGAGACGTGGGACGTCACCACCAAGTGGCGTGCCAGTGCCATTGAGCAGCTCTCACAGCGGTTCCCAACATGGGAATTCTTCGGCAAGCCGTTCCTGTCGTGGATCTGGCTGGACACCAAGTCGGTCGAGACGTGTGAAGCTGCCTGTAAGCTGGCCAAGGAGCACGGCGTGCCTGTGCGCAGTGGCAAACCCGGCTACAACCTCCCCACTTACGTACGCATTGCTGTGCGTAGTCCGGAGCAAACGGCCGTGCTGCTCAAGGCCTGGGAGCCGCTGCAATAAGCTCAGTACACTAGCAACAATAACATGCTAGTTTTCCATTGGAATCCTTTGTTACTCTCTGTCCGGCGACATGCGATGGTCCAACCGCTTGAATTTGCCCTCCCAGCCTCGCACCACGTCCGTGTACTTGTCAATGAGGTCGTTCTTCTCCGCCAGCTCCGCTTCCAGGTTGAGAATCTCCAGCTCCAGCTCGCTCTGCTGTGTAGCGTCGTCCACCTCCGTCGTCTCGAGACTCATAGAAGCCAAACTGTCCGCTGTGTCGTTCAGGAACAACTGTTCCAGCTGCTTGGCATGCAGGAAAAACTCCTCCAGACGCAGCTCGATCTCCGCCGTGTCGGCCGCGTCTCGCACCGGATTGAAGCGACAGTGCGGAGGGTACTGGATGGGAGGACACACCAGCGACAGACAGCTGGCGAACGCAGCGTTCATCTCCGACAGAGCCGTCTCGCCAGCGGACGCTGCTCCATTGTCTTCCGCTTCGACCTTCATGACGAAATGGCACTGGACAGAATAGTGACATGGCAGTATTATGGATAGCTCAGATTTGTGACCTTAAGTGCTACAGTATAGTTGATATTGGTAACACAAGCCAAAGGCTGACCCTTATGAGTCAGATGTTATGTGTGACAAACAAACAATGCCCTATGACAGGAACTGTAAATGTCGGTACACATGTAATGTACACTGTATTGAGAGGATACAGATTGATTGCGTACCGTGTAGTTCAATATTGTGTTTACCGGTAATGAAAGAGTTTATTGCCTCGAGAGTGTTATACATAGTGCTGCTGTGGTAACTACAGACAGGAACAAACTCTGTAAGACTCCATCCTTCCTCCACTATGAAGATTAGATCACCGTACGCTCCTCGCCTCTCACCAAACTGCCTGGCGGGCCATAACGAAGTGGATAGCGCGGAGCTAAAGTTTGGGGTGGCTGGTGCTCGAGGCAGCTCGAACACCGAACTCAACCCCGCACTGAATATAAGCGTACTGTACCATAACTTATACAGTAAGTATAACGGTAGTTCAATATACAGTGCCAGCAGATCACAAGGCACACAGTTCACGATCATAAACCTAATCATAGTGTTGGTTCGGTCCACGCTTTGTTCTCGGCACAACGATTGGGCTGCGATTGAGCGGCAGCAAATGTTTCTCTTCACTTTATAATCGGCTGCCAGACACGCAAGTCTTTTCATTCGGTGAATTGTGATGGTGAAACGATTCTACATCCTCGCAACGGTGGTCGCCTTCATCGCTATTAGTGGACTTCAGTTCGTAGCATCTGGCAGTTCACGATCATAAACCTAATCATAGGGTTGGTTCGGTCCACGCTTTGTTCTCAGCACAACGATTGGGCTGCGATTGAGCGGCAGCAAAAGTTTCTCTTCACTTTATAATCGGCTGCCAGACACGCAAGTCTTGTCATTCGGTGAATTGTGATGGCGAAACGATTCTACATCCTCGCAGCGGTGGTCGCCTTCATCGCTATTAGTGGACTTCAGTTCGTAGCATCTGAGACAGCAGTCAGCAAGCATGGCAATGACGAACATCCGCGCGTACTTCGGTATCTCGAGAACACGCAGCAAACACCCGATAAGACCGAAGGCGAAGAGAGAGGGATGGGACGAGTGAACGCCGTCTCGAGACTAAAGAATCTCTTTCGTTCTGATAAGAACAAGCTGAAGGGCGTGAAGCCTAACAAGAGAAGCGCTGCCGAGGCTTTCACTAAAGTGAAGGCTCTCGTAGGTTTTAGTAGAAAACCAACCAAGGTGACCCCAACGCAAGTCAAGAACCTCGAGACGTATGCGCACAGTAACCCCGACAAGTGGGATGCGATGACGTATTACTTAGACTATGTCTACGGAATAACGCTTGTACTATTCATGGCCGGCGGAGCTTTATACTTTGGATGGAGATACTAAATCATTTTAGTGTAAGTGACTAGACATACAATAATCTTGCTCACTACTATTCGTCCAAAAGCGGTGGTTAAGTTGCTTTCTATTTGAGTTTGTTTAACTTCCTATCGACGCCATTTACATAGTGAGAAATGACAGGATGTCATTCGTCTTTCGGCTTTGTTGGCGTTTTGCCTGTGTTGATATAACCTTCCTCATCTTGGTGTTTTGTGTTGATCCTCCTCGACTAGTGGGTCGTAGATAATCGACGTAGACGTATTGGTTCGAGCCATTCATGTTGCTGTTGTTACTACCCGTCCAAAGGTCGCATAGCTTTCATTTACTATCATCACTCGAGAAGATAATACATGGTGTAATTTACAAGTACATATATTAATGTCTAATGTTCTAGCGAAGACCTACTGTACAATTCTTTTTACATGTAAAAAGCAAGCATCGTGTACTTTATCACGAGCAGATTTTCATTATTGTTAGAGTTGGGTGAAACCCTATTATGATAGATGTGTCGTCATTTCCGATGTGCTTCGAACTATTGGTACGTGCAGGAGATGTTACTAAACAGAGGAGGGTGTGGGACGTGCAAACTGTGAACGCTTCAA
>NBNE01000289.1:0-19483 GCA_002215365.1 Phytophthora megakarya
GTCGGTCGTCCGAGGCACTGTAGCGAGCTGGACAGCGGCAGTCAGCACTTTCTGCCAACCCACTCCGCCACAATATCGATTTCCGTTGTAGCTTCGCTTGAATGGACCTGCGAGGTCACCATGGCAGATTTCGTCCTGAGCTTCTTTTGGTCGAGATGCTACTTTTGGTGCCACAGCGCGGTGGATCTTGCTGAGTGCGCATATCTCACAGGGTTTGCTTCGCGACATCGGACCAACAATTTTTAGGTCTTTAACAGCGTTTGAGTTTGCTAACTACGTGATAGAGCGATAATTAAATGGTTCAAGCGTTGGTGCCAGTCGTCAATGGAGTTTGGACGTAGCGCAACAACAGCCATAGGGGGTGGAAGTTTTAATGCGTAAACTCCGCGCGTTGCCACCCCTTGCATAAGTGGACGACCATACACATTACACCCCTTTTCCGTGAACCCGACCTTCATCGCATCGTCGATCGCTCGCTTGACCGATACCAAAGTCTGGCTAAAACCTGGCGCGTACACAACGTCATCCAGTACTATAGTTTTAAGTTCATCGATCATCATTTTGCCCATGTGGTTTCCTGTATTCAATCGACCATCGGCAATTTCCGCAGCATGCGTTTCACAGTCACGCATATCAAACAGTATGTTTGACTCCCCAGTGATATGATAAGTTGAAGCAGAGTCAATGAGCGGGGCACCACGCAGAATTCCAGGATCAATTGTGTGAAATGGAGATTTCGGCGTGGTTCCCGTGTCTTTCAGTCAGAAGCTTTGCAAGCTTCCCGTTTATAGAACTCAGGGTCATCATTATCTGAATTATTCCCTTTGGTGACGATTGCAGCATGGGCCATGCCTTCTTGACGAGCGACAAATCTGTCATGATAGCCAGTCGTGTGACCAAGTTCACCGCATTCTCCACAACGAGCCTTTGAATAATCTCGGGGTTCTCGACGAACTCGTTTGACATCTCTCTGTTGACTTTCTTTCTTCACGTTTGCTGATTTTCGCTTCCCAGCGAACAAGTGTGTAGTGCTTCCAGTTGGCAAACCGTTGGCGAACGCGTTGGCGCAATTCCTTGGCTTTTGGCTAGTGTGCAGAGTCGAGAAACAGCTTGCTCAATCTCGTTTAAAGGATATTGGCTATCCTCCTGGATGACCAGTCGTAACGAATCTGCATGTCTCGGCAGAGCATTGGCAATGAGCGCGCTTAGAGCAAAAATATTGGGCTCCACCGTTTCCAGTCCACCCGCCGTAGCTGCTGCAGCCATTGACCTTAGTCGGAGTGAAAATTGGTGGTATGTTTCGGATCCTCTCTTGCGCTCATTCGCTACCAAGATCAAAATTTCTTGCTTCGAAAGTTTGAACCAAATTCACGCGTAAGTCGGCGCCCAAGTTCGTTGAATGAACATCTGCGTAGCTCCACTATGTTCGTGATATACCACTGACTTGCTGTTCCTTGAAGTTGCTGGAAGAGTAACGCGTTTTTCACGTTGTCTGATAGATGCACTCCATTTAGATCTTCATGTGTCTCGAGTAGAGCTTCGAAGCGTCGAAGCCATAGAGCAGCACCAGCGTCCACAGATCCAGGAGTGGATGATCCGTCGAAGGTTTCGATCGTGAATGCTTTAATAACGCGGTCATAGCGTTTTCGTAGTTCGTTGTCGGTGCGGTCACGTTGGTCCGTTCCCGGAGTTGGCGTCGGGGCGCTTGTCGGCGCGGTTACGTTGGTCCATTCCCGGAATTGGCGTCGGGGTGCTGGGAGTGCTGGGCGGGGTGTACCATCATTTACGCCCCATAAGCGTATGGATCGGGTGTGAAACTGCGAAACAGTCCATGGGTCGACCCAGTGTTGCTGGAGTTAGGGTTAGTCGTGGGTTCGGAGCTGGAGGCTTGCATAGTTGTTGTTTCTACTCAGTGTTAAACCTGCGGCTGTTAACCTGTTGGGGAATTGAAAAGTGCTTCATTTCCAATACGGTTAGTGTGGACTTATCGTAGTCTGTTCCATCCATCTCTATTAATTCTACTCTTCTGTACTCGATGGAGAATCTCAATCACTTCAATCAGAACGGGTTCAAGCTGGATGTTCCAACACCAATCTCGTAAGCATATTACATTGTTCTATAGTACTATCGAATTACTACATTTGTCCCACAGCTAGAGTGCCTTAAGAGCGACCCTTATAAAGAGAGCATTAGAGCTTAGAATTCTTGTTGGCAGTCGTTACAGGCGCCATCCATCGACGAGTGACATAAACGGATTGTAACTCGGAGGTCACTCTGGATGTGTTAACACGTTTGGAACGCTTCAGTGGCGTCATGAGCTCGAGTCACACTCTCGCTGAGACCAACGTTTGATTTATGTCTTGCCACAATCTAAATCTCACTTGCCACGAGTCCTAACTCCGTACATCATTCAAACCCAACCAATCCTGACAAGTTCTACTCCCTGCAAAGAGTTTTGGTCCGTTTCAATGAATTTATTTCCATCCCCCTGACGTAACAAACTCTTGGTTCGTGTGTAAAATGTTATTTCTCAATATCATGTTGAACCCGCCACATCCATGTGTGTTTTATTTGCTAAGGACATTGGAGATACTACTAGTACTACATTGTGTTAGAACATGTATTTGAAGTGGTCATATCAAAACAATACTATTACTATTACTATTGAGTATATTCATATTATTCATATTACTATACTAAACTCTTATAAAGCTGCATCGAGCTACTAGTGAAACTATTGTAGAAGCATAGTTTGTACTTAAGTAGTAGTAGAGTACAATAGTAGTAGTACGAAGTAGTACAGTATTATACAACACATCCTTCTTCTGAGAAATTCTTCAAAGACAAGCGACAAAGTGTTTCTCCCTTCATCACCGGCTATATTGATTTGTTTAACGCAGGAATGTTCATACATACCACCAATCAATTTTAACCGCGCATCTCAACCACATTTTTAAATGCGCCTCAAGAGCGATGGAGCTTTTGTTTACCCTCGAGAAGGTCTTTGTACATTCGATCTATTCTCATGAATCTTGCTTTTAGGATCGGGTTGGTTTCTCTATTCGCCTTGATCAAATATATGTCAGGATTTACGTTCTTCTTGAAGAGCTTTTCCACATGCTTCTGGTAAAGGTTGGTCCTGTATTTGTCGACTTTAGCTTGCCCTACAATCTTCCCCACAAGCTTGTAAATTAACTCGACGAGATTTACCCCAACTCCCTTGAGCTTATCAACCACAACGCTTCTCTCCTCTTCCTTAACATTATTGACACCGATGGCAGTATCGGTTGGTGCAGCTTTGTCACGTCTCAAATATCGCGAAGCAATCTGCATATTCTTCGAGAAACTGACAGGCGTAGATTTAATAGAGTCCAACTCTGAGAATTTCTCCGAACCCATTGCCAGTGTCACTTCAGTGTAAGCGCTCAAGTATATGAACCCCCACAAGAAAACCCAGAAAAGGCTACGCATTCGGAATTGCCAGTGAAGAGTGCTTGTCGAAGACGAGGAGAAAACGAAAATGATTCTGCCTCCCAAAATGCGGAAAGCAGCACAACCAGATTTTTTGCACGACGATTAGGCACACCAAGATCAGAATCAGGTGCTGTATTTATTTTGAAATTCACTCCGTGACACATGTACTGTGATGTAAAGGTGAATTCTACCACGAAGATTACGCTGTGTGCTGAATACATTGAAGCATTACGAATATTCATTTACTTTTACACACGTACAGATTTAACTAATTAGATTACAGTATTCCCGCCTAACCTGGACAGGTGGGACCTATAAAATGTGCGAGGTTAGATTATATGTAAGTGTCGTGCATAGATGTAAAACGTCCTGATTCACATACTTAGTACGTAGATCATTTCTTGCACGTAGGTAATATCTCTAGGATGTACATTAGGGCTCACAGTTCCAGATTAGCCGGGGACTTCTGTATCACGAGAATAATGGAGATGTGCTATACATACGGTATACACAGAGGGACCAAATTGTGTATTGTAATCTCTTGTAAGGATGAATTAGGAATATCGCTCAGAACGCAATTCTACACGAAGAGAATTGATTATTGACATTTAACATACCATATCATCGATGAGCGCAGCGCCGCTATATCCTATATACCACACTCAGCTGTGTATTACTAGATTGAAGCAGTTATTTAACGATGGGGGCGGCTGCCTGCATTGGCAGAATCCACTGAAGATTGTCGTCCCCCAAAGCAATTCAATGGAATAAAGCGACTGAGATGCATTGCAAGTTGGTAAGTCAAAACGCACAATGAAGTGCAGCAACTGCGGTCAACCCGGTCACAACAAACGTAGATGCACTTCAAAGTGAACTTTTCACTTCGGCGCTTTAACTTCTGATAAAAAGTTAGTAGCATTCTCTTTTTGCAATCGAAGTTCATCGACCTCCGCTTTTTGCAATTAAAGTTCGTCGACCTCCGCTTTGAGCAAAGAAAGTTGTAAAATGCAGAAAACTTGAGAGGACCTTCGCTTTTTGTAAAAAAAAACAATACTTGAGGTATAGTACAACTACTTGCTCTGGGAAAATAATCCAAAAATTAATCGTCATTCCATTGATAATCGGCTCTATTAAATTGTGTAACACAGGATTGTTCTTACATACCACCAACCAATTTAAACTGTGCATCACAACCATGTTTTTATATATTCCTCAAGAGTGATGGTTCTTCTCGTTAGCTTTACGCAGGAGGAAAAAATCTTTATACATTGCTGCAGTATTCTCGTGTTGCGCTTTTAGAATCGGATGGGGTTGTTTCTTCGCCAAGGCCATATATTTGTCAGGGTCCACTTTCGCCTTGTACATCACTTTCAAACGAAACTCCCGATATTTTGCACCCAACTTGTCAATATTAGCTTGCCCCACAATCTTCCCTGCTCCCTTGACTATTGCATTTTTGCCTTTTAATGCAACCCCCGTTAATTTTTCAAGCGTACCGCCACCAATATTTGCTTGTCTCTCCTCGTTATCAGCATTATCGACATCAATGACAGTGTTGGTTGGTGCAGCTTTGTCACGTCTCAAATATCGCGAAGCAGTCTGCGTATTCTTCGAGAAACTGACAGGCGTAGATTTAACAGAGTCCAAATCTGAGAGTTTCTCCGAATCCATTGCCAGTGTCACTTCAGTGTAAGCGCTCAAGTACATGAACCCACACAAGAAAACCCAGAAAAGGCTACGCATTCGGAATTGCCAATGAAGAGTGCTTGTCGAAGACGAGGAGAAAACGAATATGATTCTGCCTCCCAAAATGCGGAAAACAGCACAACCAGATTTTTTGCACGACGATTAAGGACATCAACATCAGAATCTCGTGCTGTATTTTGGGCATCATTCAGTGATACTGTGATAAAAAAGTTAAATCTACCACAAAGATTACGCTGCATCCTGGATACGTTGAAGTATAACGAATGTTCATTTACACACAATACTGCAGATTAAAGTTTAATCTACAATATTAGATTATCACGCGAATGATGGAGATGTATACATATACACGGGCCGAAAATTGTAGTGTACTCTATTGGAACGGATAACAATCAATAGATTACTGGATACCTTGGAATGTAAAGCTACAATAGGAAATTAAACTGAACACCCAAGTTAAATTGATTATTGACAGCTACAACTGATTATTGCTGCACATCAACTCTACCAAAAGGATTGCTTAACCACCTACATTTCACTCTACACTCTCAATGATCAGAGCATTTCAATAGTCAGCATTCTCTCCTCGAAAGAGAAGATTCGAAGGTGAGAGAATTTGGTTCGGAAAGTTGCAAAGAAGATAATTGGTTATAGAGTTCCTCCTACACCTTGAACAAACCAAAACCAAACTTAAACCGACTTCAAACTAGGTTTAATCCGTTCAAACCAAACTTGTAACCGACTTCGAACCGGATTCGTTCGTCGCGATTCAAACCTGTAACTGACAACGAACCTGGTTCATTCCGTTCGAATTAAACGACGTAACGTTCAAACCAACGTGCAGGTATTGGCTAAGATTGCGTTGAAATCTATATCTCAACATCATTCGCGTGTGCTTGGCTTGATGTGGCCTTAGGGGACGACCTTGTAGCTATATTACAAGTATCTTTGCTGTCAACACTCGGTCTCGAAGTTGTAAATCCTCGTCAAGGTGGGGAGAAAGTATCTGCTTGCTATAAAGTAGAAAATTAGCTGGTGTGTTCAACATATCTCTGTAATACGGAGGATAACTTCGAGTCAATCGTGCTACGACAAGAACGTCTAACGGGTTATATGCAGATGGTATCAGCAGTAATAACAACAACAAAAAACTTTATTTGGTAGCTCGTCCACCCTGCCACCGTGGTTTAGAACAGTAGGATCTACAATGTCGTCATAAATACGACTCCCAACGCCTTTGTAGAAGGTATCCATTTGATATTTTTGCCAATAGTACACGTCAAAACCTCAAGCCTTCAAGCATACACCAGCGTAACTCCAAACCTTACGAGACTGTACAACCGCGTAACTCCAAACCATCTAAATCCATTACCATACATTATTAAATTACGGGAGTCTGACCAATAAAAACTGGTTCCTATCGGTAAAAGTTAGAAATATATTATCGGACTGAATCTATTGCAATAATTGCTGTATCAATTTATTTTTCGGCGGCCCTGCAGATACGGTGTAACTCCACCCTCTCACATGAATTCTTTAATTCTTCTGCGTCAACTTTCTGGTAGCAAGTTGATGTATATCATACGTGTTTAGAGAGATCATTCTTCAATCATGCTGTGTAAACTTTCTGGTAGCTAGTATGCGTATTTGATATACATCAACTAGCTACCAGAAAGATTGCGCAGAAGAATTGGGGAATAATCTCATGGGATTTGTACAAGTTTGGAGGATGTTGCAGGGAACACGGGCGCGGGGAGGGTAAGGGAGAACTTGGGGAAAGTAGGAAGAGGTAAAAGGAGAAATGGGATTGATATTTAAGGATCTAGTGTGCTACAAGCAAGAAAATAGTATGCGGCATTCAGAAACATTGTCTAGAAATGCCGCTACCAGTCATTGTGCTGATGTTACCAACATCTTGGTACATTAATTATAAGAATAATAAATACCGTCCCCTTCATTATTAATTTCTAGAGGACATGGTGTAGAGACGGGCCCTAACCTCAACAGCCTCTCTTGGATCGACATCAGGGAACATCATTGGATAATATTAATACAAGTTTTTGATTGGTCTTTTAAAACCCTTTAAAACGATTCAGTCAACCCACAAATGGCTACACAAAATCGCGATTTTTTGCGTTTTTGAAGCTTCTGGAGGGGCTACGGCCAAACGAAGACCGGAGTCACACTCTCTTCACCAGGTAGTTTTCTGGTGAGTTGGAGTCCAAGCCACAAGTTTGGCCACATGTGAATCAGGTGGGTATGTTGAAAAGTGACTGCAAAGTCAAAAAGGAATTAGTTTTCAGAGTAATAGATTTTGAAAAGAGCGGTGCACTTTAAACACGTAGCAGATTTGCAGAAGGTTGTCTTATCTGCCACGTGCGTGGCAAATCAGTGTGGCCCGCCGCCTTGTGGAAACACACTAAGTTCAGGACATCCTAACATTGAATGGGTAGGGTTAGTAAAACTTCATTTGGTTTGATCTAGAGACTGGAACTCGGTAGAGACGTATTTATGCTGTTCACGTGGTTGCCGAGGAGAATCAAAGCCTCATTTCTAATTATGCGTCTTTATGGGCACCACACACCACGCCTCGAGTTTCAACAGACCACTTCCTGCCAACAGAGCACCACCATATCCAGTAGAGCACCTCCTGGAGCCCGTAGAGCACACTCACCACCTCAAAGGCTTCTTTTCAGCACGTGTCGAGCCGCCATCATGTACATATTCATCCTAGGGTACGTAAGGGCCAGGCAGATTGTTCTGGGTCTCTGTTATTGAACACCAGCTCCTGAGATCATGCCTTAGTCCATACAGGGGACCCGGATGGATGCTGTCATCATCCTGCAGTATATTGCCAAGGCAATTTCATTTTACTCGGCTCCATCTGTGACTTCAAGTATTCCATCGGCCGCCGCTACGGCTACGGAAACAGCTTCAATCCTAATTACAAACTCAACACAGGTAGAATCGTTTGTTGCATGTACGACTACAACCACATAGCCCTCGGCTTCGAATCAGACACCGCCAGGTATCCGCTGCAACCTCTAGCCCGGCATCCATCCGTCACCTTCGACCCTTCGTTCACACATGCATCTCGACGCAAACGACAACGCCGACGCAAGGAGCGTCATTATGGGAATTAGACGTGGGGTGTAGTGTATATCAAGTACAGAATGGTTAGTCCTACTGGTGTCCTACTCTATAGGGTACTCGGAGGGCCTCCCTAGCATGACGCACTTGGGAGGCACAGGTCATGCTTGTTGAGGACTGGTTTAAAAGATACCGCTAAGGTTGTGGACGAATGGGCTGCGGGAGGGCGCCAAAAATATTTTACCAGTTCGTCAACGAGTTGTACCCATCGATTGCTGGTGCAAACCCGATATGTATGAGTGACGTGAAGTGACCACGGGATTTCAATCAAGTGCAGCCGGGATCAGATAATCATCGGAAATGTGAGGATGGGTGCAAGACGTGTCGCACCTGGTGTGACGAAAGGGACACCCCAGCGACAAACAAGGTCCTTGTCGCACATACGAGGAAATGATGGAGAAGGGTACGTGGATTGCATACCAGTTCAAGTGGCCACAAAATCCAAAACCTGCCCTACACCTCGATCTTTGGTCAACGAGAGGGACCGCGATCATCGATCAACGATCAGCAAGAGGTGTTTCGATCAACGACCATCGATCAACAGAAGAGGTGTTGAAGCCTGCAGGTTGGGTGGGCAAGGCTGATACGGGTACAAGGGTACCATATTTATGACAAATGTAGGAACAGTTCGGAATGAGTGGTTGTGGAGATAGGCTAGGTGCGATAGGCAGACTTCTAAATATTCTCTGGACCTCATACATTGGACCCCCTCTGCTTTAGCCACGCTTTCCTGAGTGACTTGTATGTACGACGTCGATCGGCAAAGACGGAGACGCAGGGGCTTGTGATATCGTGGAAATTCCTCACTCTACCTGGGGTTGGTTGATGTCGATCGCGGGCGTGTCCTTGAGCCGCGATCCAGCTGCCTAGTTGTCGATCCAGGTCTTCCGGGGGCCCAATGACGGAGATCTTAGTCCTTCCGTGCGTATGCTTGCCGCTTCCTGTAGCGGTGACCTTGTTGGGTCGAGATCCGATGTGATCTTCAGGCCAAGCAACTCATGTCTTCTTATCAGTAATTAACACTAGAGGATAAGTCAATAGGTAGGGGAAAACTGGGCAATATATTATCCAGGCTTAACCGCTACGCTAGATCCTATATCCTTACCGTTTGAGTGCTTGGGAGACCAACCTAATCCCCGATTCCAGGTGTAGACAGACACTTGTGCAGTTTAGAGCAAATTCGAGGCTGTTTACGTTTATCCCTGTATCCACTAGTCCATCCTCCGCTGCTTTCCTACGATCACCTGAGATCTGTCGATCGCGATCGTGGTCTTGAGCCATCTCCTGATCACCGTCGCCCGGTGATCTTCATAGTTGCTGCTCACTTCGGGGTGCACGGCTGCTGCCACTCGATGATCCCGTCCCGCTTCCTTCCCACGACCCTGGATCACCATCTTGCCTTGACTTGGGGTCGCCTTCACCTCGCGTATCTTGATCTGTCATTGGCGTGGCTCCAATTTTGCCATCATCCTTCGATCGCTGTCTGCTGACCCGCCACGGTCCCGGATGGCTGGTCGACATCGACTCATGTCCACCAATTCTCCTTCACCCTGCCTTTCCCAGACTGCGGCACGGTATGGGTATGTCGCATCCATCATTCCAGGTGTCAATCTTGGGTCATCCGAAGTCAACATCACTCACCGGCGTTGTCGCACGCTGTATTGTGAGGTAACATGATGCCTTGGATGGAGTGGGATTTCTGTCGCCTGGTCCGTCCCTATATCGCGACCTGGCAGCCGAGGTTGCCTTTCTCGTAAGAACTTGTTTGCGTTTCACCACACCCGCCCTCAGCCTGCAAGTTGGACCGTCCTGGTTCACTTCAGGCCTCATTCCACATGTCGCCGACTCGGACGCACTCCTTTCCAGCCTTCATCCAGCTGTTCTCATGAGTCAGTAAGGTAGCGACCCCGGGAGTCCCCCGATAACGACTCCACCCGACTCTCCCCTGTCAACAGGGTGCAACCGGTCGTGCCCGTACAATATCTCGTGTCGCTCACACTCCCACGCCTTCGATCCGAGTCGGCGGTAAGCCGCCTTGGAGGCCGAGTTCCGCCAGGGCAACCTCGCGCGAGATCGCTTGTCCGGGATCGAAATCATCTTGATCTGCAAGTCCGCCATCTCCGATCCGACATCCGAGACATGGAAACGTTCCAGCAAGGCCAATGAGACGAGTTCACCCGCCTGGAGGCCGAGATCTCGAACCTCGCCCACAACGCCGGCGACGATCCCGACGGGCTCCGCACCCAAGTTCTCCAACTTCGCACCTAGCGAAACGACTTTGAGCGTCATGCGATTTCCGACCGTAAAGATCTCCATCATGCCGAAGCAGATCGCGATCATTTGCGCCAGGAAGCTGTCCAGGCCGGAAAAGATATTCGGGATTTGCAGGAGCGGGTTCGCGGTTTGGAGCACAAAGCTGACGACGCGAGGTCCGAATCCGTCACAGCTCTTGCCAGCAACACCCGGATATCCACCAGGCTCGCCCATCCACAAGTCGATCGCAGAGGGAGATCTCCCCTTGCAGGTTCTACCCGTCTGACCCAGACAGACCGGGATCGTGCGCTGGCAGATCTCGCGCTCGCCCGCGCGACCCGGATGCAGGTTACCTCCGATCGAGATCAGGCCTTCACGCAAAATCATACAGGTCACTGAGGATCGGGATCGGTCTCTTGCTAATCGCGACACGGCTCTCCAGAGACATGATCAATCGATCGCTGAACGTGACCAAGTTCGCCTGGACCTCCTCACCAAAGCAGCTCGTGTCGCCCAGCTGGGTAAGTGAACTTCGTCAATCGATCTAGTGTGATCTCTCTATGACACTTGTTTTCCGCAGATGATGACTTCGAAGTCGTTCGCTTGGAACTTCAGGGATGGGAATACCAGATGGCGGGCCACCAGCAGGCCCACGATCAACGCGGCTAATTGCGAGAACTGGCCGAGGGCGATCTTGTTGAGGCCGATCTCATCTCGCTAGCTGGATCCGAGAGAGCCAAGCGTCCCGGATGCCGAAACATGATCGGAGTCCTCCCAGTTCTCCTCCCCAATTACGGCCTCTCCCCCGTGGCGAACGGCCTACTTCTCCACCGCCCAACCAAGATGACCCCGAGATCAAAGGCCCCGAGGGTGAGGAGCTCGAAGATAAGAGCGAGATCGCAGGCGGAGGTGGAGGCAATCCTGACGATGTCAATCCCCCTACCTCGGAGAATGGATCTTCGACCCCTCCTCCCTCACCCCACGGATCTCCCGGAGGAGGATCTCCTGGTGGTTCACCCGGTGGTGGCTCACCTCTCCAGCTGAATCCGCCATCGTTCCCTGCCGAGGCGAGTGTTCCCAGCGATTCCACGATCCAGGTTTTCACGGCGGCCGAGATCACCCCGTGGGATCCAGCAATCGTGTGGTCCGTACCGATCATCGCCATGAGTAAGGCCACTTTGACGAAGAGGTTGCCGATCCCGTCCGGCTTCCTGCACGGACTCCCTTTGTTCGGGCTCCCATACCCAGGACCGGTTACCGTTCCGAGCTGATCACCGGTGCAAACGTGTTCGCCCTGATGGCTAGAGAGCCGTGGCTAGTGCTTCGACGAAACCGGCCCACTCCGTTCACTGACGTTCGATCACAACTTGCACCCCTCTATGGCGGATCGCAGTGTCGTTTGCTGGCCTGGAGGAAGATCATATTGGGAATCACCCATTACCTCGAGATCACGAAAGTGATGCTTGCCTCGGACCCCGATCTCTTTATCTACCATCAGAATCAACGTCAGCGGCGCATCCGAGTTGGAGATCGCTGGCGGAAACCGTTGGTAGCATGCCTCCCGATGATGACAAGCCCGTGGGTCGATATCGACTTCCTGCTGGATCCTTACTTCCTCCGCCTGCCGACAACCCACGATCGAGTACGCGGGTATCCCAGATCGGTCTCCAGGGCGGCCAATCTCGCGCAGCCGACCGCTAATATCCCCGAGCCGACTGACCTCAACACGGCCCAATGCGAGTGCGATCAGACGGATCCCTGGCGGAACCATTACCGCGATCCCGGTACCGCTCACCCATTGCTGTATATCCCTCGTCTCGCGAACAAATTCAATCCTCCAGCGGCTCCTTGATCGTAGATCTGACCTCACTCCTTGAACAGCTTCCGTAATTTCCATTCGTCATCCCGTGATCGCAGATTTTCTGTCATCGATCTCGTAATTTCCTAATTTCAGCCTCATCTTCTGCTTGTTTGCTCTGTTTGTCGTTCGTCGTAAGTGATCTCTCTTTAGACTCGCCACGCCTTCCGTGATCTCTTGCAAAGGTCAACGTTTCCCATATGCACATATAGAACATATACTTCTGGTCTCAGTCTTATCCGGCTTGCACTTCCTCGGGGTCGAGACGATCAGGCAATCTCACCCCGTCCTCCTTACATCTGCTCATGCGATTGCATCACGATTCGCTCGTTCTCGCAGGAAGGCGTTCAATATTGTTCCGCAGTTAAGATCGGCCTCGTCGACCCATGTCGCTTCGTTGTATCCCGCCCAATGCACCAGAAATTCTCGGTAGATCCGACCGAATCGTATTTTCTTCCCACTCCGCACACCCTATATCCGTTCGACTTCGTACTCGTTGGCTCCGAGATCTGGAACCCAGCTATTCTCCGGAAGCAGGATCTCATCAAAATCGAGGCGATCCGATTCGCTAACCGTGATTTCAACTCGCAGCCGATCCGGAAACTCCTTGACCAATTTCAGCTTCGATACATGAACGACCGGGAGGATCTGGTACCTGGTGCCCGCGATCTCGAGCTTGAGGGTGAATTCGTTGATCTTTTCGGCGACACGGAACGGCCCGTGCCACAGGTGAGCTATTTCAGAGCGTATCCTTCTCTGACTCTATCTAGATATATCCAAAAACTCGAGATCCGGCCTTGATCTAGTGTGATCCTACGTCCTCGTTATGTCGGCTGGCCCGATCCGTAATGGCTTCTCTAAATTTGGCATTGACTTGCTCCCGCGATTGATGATAATGCCTTTGGACCCGATAACGCCACCGCCGCGTATCTCGATCGCAGCATCTACGACGACGTGTTTCGCCTGGCAGTCGTTCTCAACCAACCATCACGTGTTCATTAACCCGCTGTGAAAGCAAAATGGCGTTTCGTACACCACTAATGGATCGAATGGGGTCTTGCAATCAAGGAAAAACGCCGCCTAGCTCAGGAAAACTATCGTGGGAAGAAGCGCCACCATCGATCAACAAAAGTTGGAGACTTGGGCGATGGAGACGACGTTCACACTGGAGAGAACGCACTAACGCAACTGAGCCAAGAACGGAGGCACAAATTCTGAATCATAGAATGTTATCCCAGATTCTCAGCTAAAAATCAGTAATGTTTTGTTTTCATGCATCACACGTGAAGTATGGTTACACAGGAATATGTTAACGTTTTCGACAACCGGGTGTTCGTTCCCGAAATAATTGATCTTTCGTGTTATTTCGAGCGATACGCTAAGTGTTTCACTTACTCAACAAATATGGGATATTTACCGTAATGTACACTATGTAGGTAAATGATCTAGCGACACAAATTGAGTGCTAAATAGGGCGGTTGCCGATATTCGTAGTCGAAGTTGAAAATGCACCACTAAATTCATTCATTTAATTCTTAATAAAGTATGATGTATTAACACTGAGATCTAATTCCAGTAGAATTATTGCCATTTAGGTCTTTGTTCAGGTGGCAGCACGTGTTCCAGCTCAGAGAGTGGTCAGATTTCCCAGCGACCAATATTGTGCTGCGCCTTGTCGAAGTGTGTGCCAACCAACCAGCACATTCACTGGCTCCCAAGTCTGTATTTTACTTTGTCGCTTGCTCTTCAATGACTACTCCGCTGCGGTCGATCCCGCTCACGACTTCGGAGTTGATGGCAGTACCACCCCAGCTGCACGACGACCCGGCCCTTACCAGTGACAACCTCGCACGTAACAAGGTTCCCAATGATGCTGGCTTTGGGCGATACTACAGGGACTGAGCAGTGGGGGTAGTTCATTGAGCTCGCACACACGCTTGGCCACCTCGACTGGCACAAAGTTACAGGGGGAGGTTTGGTCGGAAGTCCAAAAATATATCTTCCGTGAAAAAGGGTAGTTGTTCAGGAAAACGGAAGGCGGAAACTGGTGCTGGTGCCAACAGATCACCAAAAGGCATGAAATGGAACAACGACATGATCTCAAGACTGTTGCACCTTCGTTTCAAGGTCGAAAACGTGAAGCACCGTACTGACTCTGCTGACACTAAGATTAAGATTTCTCTTGTGTGGCTGTAACTTGCCAGTGTGCTTTCTCAAGGGCTCCAACTGGTCATCTCTCAGGAACAAGTATTTTGTTACTCTACTACCGTACTGACATATTGGCTGCCGTACTAAACCTTTCTTTTGAGGAGGTGTACTAAAATTATAGGAAGTTGAATAGTTTGTACCTGAAGGAGAAGCGTGAAGACTAGGAACAGCCCCTTAATGAAAGATCTTGAAGGAACGCTCTGAACGATTTTGAGCGACGCGTTTACCCCGTTGGAGAGTCTCAGCGGGGACGTTCTGGCGGACACCAACGAAGACACTGATGATGACACTTCAAACGGAGAGGCCGCCACCACTACAACAGAAATGTCTTTCCAGGAAAACTCCCTCCCGTCACACACCTTTGCCGAACATTGCAAGTTGGACAGTGTCCGCTCAATATCTACAAAATCTTCGTTTCTCCTGGGTCAATCTTCACGAATAAGTGGGTCGACCTCCCCAACAATCACTGAGTCCTTCACAAGAATCAGCAGATTGTGCAGTACTGCAGAGCCAATTATTACTTTGCTAACGACTTCTGCTCGAGCTTCCCCAGCAAAATTCTAAAGCTGATGTTTAGGCGCCCAAAAGAACACTCAACGACAATGCGGGTCCGTGAATGCGTCGTATTCTAGACACATATTCGACGATCATCAGATGCATCTGCCTCAGGAAATGGTATCAGTATATGCCCCTAGAGTTTGTAGCCAGCGTCGGTTAGCAAATGTTGTCCTGGTGGCACATACGCAATCAATCTATAAATCGTATCAGTAACATGATAAAAAGAATTAATCAAATAAATACTTATCACTTCTTGACTCCTGATTCATTCCACAACGATTGATCATTGCTAGATCCAGCTCGAATGGAAATTCACCGGACGTAGCCCCGATGACCTCCTCTTGCTTGGACAATGACAGCAGGAAATTTCTTCCGGCAGTACATCCCTCGAAGTCACGGAGCGTGGAACTGCAACCAGCGTTCCATCAACAACATCAACTACGCCAGGAAACCCAGTGATTCGTTCATAGCCCTTCTCAATGATTAGGAGCCCAGCAGCTAAACCCATGTCGATGTATCGTGATGCCTACTTACTCAAAATATCGAGCGTCTCAATTATATAAACGACAGCTCGAGACCGTGAAAGCCCCAACGTAGGCCTGCGGCGTCCATGGTTGAGCCTTGTACCAAATAGAAAAATGTCAATGCAACGCCCTTAAATATTTTGTGCGGCTGTTCGCCGCAGGTTACCGTGACCACACGTCGTGTAACACCTTTTAAATTTGGAGCAATGAAGCTTGATCGCATCTGAGCTTCTTGTGAAACAAATTTATCAGTGTGGTCTCCATGGCCTGCTCGAAGGTTTGATTAGGAAACGACGTGGCCCCTAAAATCGGAGCGTGAAAGTTGTGCCAATCGCCTGCAGCAAAACCAGCGGCACACGAACACGCACGAGTGTCCACAACAATGATAGTTGCTCTGCTGTCGTCTATCGCAGCCGCTGGTACAAATGTGCTGTCCCCAGCACAGCAAAAGTTGGTGTTCTGAAAAAGGGTGGGCACTGACACAGAAAATACCAAAAATAAATCTATGTACTCCCCCACTGGCCAATCAGTGGCCTAGCGGTGCTAGTTTTAGTATGCGTGCTGCCACCGGAACAAGGATCTTACCGTCATCTAACCTGGCCCCGTAATACGGGGTTAGTCTACAAAGCTGGATTACAAATTGTAGCTACTTTAATCTTTCAAACTGTTACGCATACCACAACATACTTACTGTCGATCTGTGTTTTGTTAAATATATATTGACACAATTATATATATATATATATTAATGTAGTCAGATTTCGCGGAGTTATTCAATTTTTATCGTGGTGCATTGCGCTATGAGTGCAATGATCTTCACTTAAGGTACGTTAGTCCTCTGCCATGTTTCTACTCTATATATTTCAGGTATGGTGTAAAAAATCGATCCACCATAACAGTACACCTTGCGCGCAACTGCGTACTCCGTACATAGTAGCAGTCCATCGTTGATCGCAAAGTAGAAACATTGCCTATCCAAAGCACCAAAACATTCTACACTACTTTAACCGTAAAATTGTAGCATTCCTAGAGGAGTGTCACTTGGATCTTACCTTTTGTATCGTTCACGTCATCTACTATCATTTTACCTACATAATAATATTATTTTACCTACACCCAGTTCTCATCTCTATTGGTATAGCCGCAGTTGATAAAGCGCCAAAATCTTTATATATGTACATACTGTAAGAAGATTACACAGGCATTCAGCTAGATGTTTGACTCTCGATGTATTCGAGAGTCAAACATCTGGTTGAATGCCTGTATTCGCTCTTCATCCAATCTAGAGTTCCCATATTACTTTTACCCGAGGTACTTGATACACTATAGAACCCTAAACTATATTTGACATATATTATTTTAGTCACTGCCAATATGTGGTGTGGACCACAGGAGCGTGTCATTTGTACTATAGGAAAAAGCATTTGCAGAGGCTAACGAAATATGGTTATAAAGATTCACAAATCTGGAAATAGCTTCGGTAGATGAAAACGAGTTTTATGCTCGGGAAACCTCCTTCCAATTCACTTGTTCAATACCAGACAACAGGATTGACGAAAGAGCTCCAGTAAGTTGATTGGTTAGAGTAGTTTTGTGACGGATTCCGTTCAGCTCACACTTTTACCCCCAGTCCTCACGCGTTGTATATTGCAATATGCGAGGTGTTTCCCGTTTTGGCCCGGTTCCACATATGTTATATTATACAACATGTTAAAAACAGTGAAAATACACGTGATTAGGAAAAAATCCAAAAAAGAACAATATTTTTGCTAAAACTACACACAATAAATTTGGTTGAAGATTGTTAACTACGATTAGACCGTTGAGTTGTTGGCTGTCAGCGCTCCATTCAAGGTCATTCTGGTATTTTCGTCGGAGCGGACAAACTACCAGATGCAAGCTCGACGCGAGACTCACCGCGAGAAGGAAACGTTTCTGGAGCATCTACATGGGAGATCGGATGTAGAGCGGAAGTGCCTTTATGCAGAGCACAGAGCCTACCTGGGTGGGGAGCGTGCCACCGACACAGACTTCGGGCCTCTCCACGACCAAGCCGCAGCAACTTCCATCCGTGTGAGAACCCCCATTCAGCTGGAGGATTTGTGCAAACCACCGATGGGGAAGGACGCGGCGTATGTTGCCGCCTCAAAACGCCTCGGGAAGAGAGTGATGGCGCTGTTACTAAAAAGAAGGCGTCAGGAAAGAAGAAGATGACAAAGACGGAAAAAGCGGCGTTGCAAAGAGAAGAAAAGAAGGCACAAGAGGCGGTGGCAATGCCGCGAACTGCTGCGGCTACAGCCGCACGTGCTCCAGAGAAGGAGAAGGAAATACAGCGTGTTGCGGAAGAAGAGCAGCTTGGGCGTAACGCACGGCATGGTGCCCTCTTACAGCTGGAGGAAGAGGTGGATGAAAGCGTCGGCCACACCAAGAAAGAGAACTGCACTGTTTCTCACAAGACGAAATCAAAACCGAAGAAGAAGCAGAAGACTACGACACTTCAGAATTCGGACCCGGAAGATGATGGAAGTGATAGTGTTGCTTCATCTCCTGCGATTCTAACACCAAAGTATGCGCTTGTGATCATGTACAATATCGTACATGTATTAGCTTTGATGATGTTGTATCTAGTCGTGAACTTCCTGAAACGGCTCCAACTGCAACCGACCCACAAGGTACTTATCGTGATGTCAACAGGTACCCAATTTCGACTGGGTGTATATACTGCGAGAATGGTTATACTGACGTTGTATATTATTCAATTGTTATGTGACTTATTTAGAATGGAGACTGGAGTTGAACTTCATGAGGAAGATCTTGATACGCGGTCCGGTGTGGTAGCTTCAAACCAGCAGGATGAGAACGAAGGGTGGATGAATTCGGATTGTGATGTAGATGATGTAGTTACGGACGATTAGTATGTGGAACTGGAAGAGGAAACCACCGTAGAAGATCAATCTGAACATCCACCTGCACCAACACTCAGGGTGGAAGGAACAGACGGTGCTATACAGACGTGCGGGAGTTATGATGCATTGGACGGAGTAGCGCTTCTTGCTCGTGAAAACCTCGTCAAAAACGTAAGTTGGAGCAAGAACGACTCGCCGCAGCTAAGAAGATAATTCGCCGTGACTGGGCAACCACGATCTCAAATTTAGACGAGCTTACACGGTTTGAGATGGACGTGCTTGTGTGGCGAAGCGGAATCCGTGAAAAACTTGTGATCGTGGTTCCCGATACCACTTGCGCCCGGACACCGACTAACGAAGGGGGTCCTCCGATGATCCGTGATCTGGTTGTGTCTTGCTCACCTTGTGTACCCGACGGCGGGCGGGTTACGCTCTCCTGGGTGACTCGTTCGATGTATTATCCGGCAAGGATAGAGCACAGGGGTTGGAGATAGCGCGGAACTTCTTCGCTCTACCTCGGTCTTGGTTGATCTCGGTCGCCGACGAATTCTTGGGTCGTGATCAAGATGCCTGGTTGTTGATCCAGGTCTTGGTGTGGTCCAAATGTGGGGACCTTGCCCTACCTTGATGTGCTTGCCGCTTCCAATAGCGGGGAACTTGTTGAGTCGAGATCCGATGTAACCGTCAGGCCAAGCAACCAATGCCTTCCGGTTAGCAATTAACACTTGAGGACAAGTTATTAGGTAGGGTAAAGCTGGCCAATATATTATCCAGTCTTAACCGCTATACTAGTTCCTGTGCCCTTACCGTCTACGCGCTTGAGGGGCCAAAAATATCCCCGGTTC
>NBNE01000290.1:0-27321 GCA_002215365.1 Phytophthora megakarya
AGATTAGGTTCTCGGGATGTGTACCCGAAGACACCTTTGTGGTTTGTCCACAGCTGCTTGGCCAGAGCCGAAGCCGGCTATATTCTTTTATCCGATTACGGAATGAGCTCGCTCGCTCATTCGTATTCTTGCTTCCTACTTTGGTTTTTACATGCATTCCTACCTAGTAGTTGCCGTTCTAAAGTGCCGTTGCTTCGAAACATCCTAACGGATCACTACCAGTAGTGTAAGTCCCATCCCTGTCGCTCAAGCAACATCAGCGGACTAGTTAAAGGTTAACTAGCTCGCGAGTATTCTACACGAAACTCGTGACAGAGGTTCTGGACGTGCTCACACGACCAAGTTAAAACGATTCGCAGCACAACCTATAAGTGGCACCCAACCGACGGGAAAATGTCGTATTGGTACCAAATTGTCTGCTAAGAAGGCTACCATATCATCAAGACGGAGGTCATACTGAGTTAAAACCATGTCAAAACGTCGATATGTTTGGCGGAAGTCGTCGATCTTTCGTTCTTAAATGGTGAGCTTCGAGCCGTCTGGTTGATGGAGCTCAATACGAGTAGTAGCGTGTCTGAGTAGCTCCACAACAATATTGAGATTGTGATTGTCGATTGAATATCCTCACAATCAATTATTGTGATTGACAATCATGACAATCTCACACTCACAATTATTTTCCACAGTCCTATCTTGCTGTACGTTTACTCGACTGAATGCGTCTGTGTTGTGAGTTGTCTCTACATGATATCATGCATAGCTGGTCTCATTCCAGTAAACGGAATGATACGAGTGTCTTTCAATATTCCCTATGGTTTTGATCTTGTTGACGCAAGAACTGGTACTACAAAGAAGGTAACAGTTTAAATCTTTAATCCGTCAATTCATTAGCAGACAACTCAGCAAATTGAGCTTTTTACTTCGTCTACATTCATTGCCACGGAGGTTTAGTTCCCTAATACACCCTGGATCAGCAGCATCCGCGACGATATTTGTTTTCTCAGTTGGCCACTATATCAGATACCGTAAACCACGAATTCATTGCAGCTAGTCTTGGTTTTACGAAGTTATTAACTGGTAATAGCATTTATTAGGAATATCGGTAGGTATTACCGAAGATGTTACTATTATGTAAAACGTTGCATAATGTTTTTTTCCAAATATTCTGTTATCCACTACAAATTAACATCAGCAGAACTTAAAAATCCCTAAGAACGACGCCAAGACTGGGAGAATTTAGGCTGTTCCAGCTGCTGAAAGTGTAATTCAAGGCATAACGTAGTACCCCAATGTCTGGTATTTAATAATTCAATCGGTAACGCGTAGACGAGCACTCAATAATGTCTATGTGCCGCGACGCAAGGAAGTGAGAACTCCAAAGAGAGCAAATCCTGTGTTAGATGACCAGGAAACGTATCCCCAAGGTTCATCATGCTTGGAAGCGGTACACACGACCTGTGTTGCTCCGTGAGCGACGCGTAGGACAAGTTCGAGATGTACTTGATCGGGGTAAAGTTCAAGGTCAACGACCTCAGTGACTTACGGATTGAGAATGAGCCCATTCAGTACAATCGGGACGTGTAAGGCGTGCTCTGAAGAACGCACGTTAATCATATAGGTGCTGATGACCACTCTGTTGCATTCAAAATGATGCTGTTTAGTTTTGCCCACTAAGGTTTCTCGTTGATCGCAGTCGTGAGCTGTACACAGTCAAACTACCTCTGTTTCAACCTGACTGACCAACCAGATCTGCTACGTGATACTATAAAAGTAGTAATTAGAGGCTGATACGTCTGAGCACGGAGGAGCTATCAGTGCTGGATCGCTCTCGAAAACGTGTACTGCCGAATTGAACTTGGGTATACGAAATTGGGTCGTTCACGACCTCGACCAGCAAAGACAATTTACAGGGTCACGCAGTGGAGCAAAGAGGAGATACAGGTACCTTCGATTGAAGCAACGTTCACACTCGACTGACAACTCTTGGCTCCCGGCGGGGTCTTCAGCAAGGGTAGTGTCGACCGTGGCTTGCAGGGGGCCTTAGCGGGTAAAGGAATCAGTGATATTAAATAATAAAGTTGGTGGTTCTGCTCCGTGGCTACCCCACGACACCACTTCAATGAGAGAAGGTAACAAAATAGTGGCCAGGTCTTATGCAATCGACAAACTGGTTTCTGCACTTTAACCGTAGCCTGTCATTCACCCCCATGCTGGTTGCCGTTTAACATCGAAAGAGGCGTCGGATTTTCACGCGCAGCTGCGTGACTCCGTAGTCGATGGTTACCATACAATTATTGTGTACTTCAGTAAGGGAGTATGGCTTCACGGTGTTTTGTTCCTTGATTTATCGCTACAACACGAATCATGAATTGTCCGCCTACTTGGTAAAAGGACTATAGACGCGTAGCATTTTCGCGGTTGTTGTCTCTCAGGATTGCATCAAATCGACGCTTCGTAGTTGCCGTGTAATCAGGTCCTTTCCAAAGCCCAAGTGTGCTGGTGTGTCCCCAAAATAGTATGAGAAGTAGCTCGTAAGGCAATGCAACACACTGGATAATTTGGCGCCAGTCTGCACCGGGATGACACCGAATATAATTGTTGAGCACCAAATGCATTCTCTCGCAAATTGCATGGCTTGTGGGGTTTTGACTGATATTGGTTTTGGTTTGGCGGCGTAGCTGGCAAACATTTTCATAAACTCTCTAGTATTGACCTCGTTGCCTCAATCAAATACAATCTCTTTGGGTCGCGGATACCGACACAACTGTGGTAAGTGCGATCGAAATCTCGCAAGAAAGGCAACCCCGGCAGCCAGATCGCGAGATAGACACGGGACCAGGCGACAGAAATCCCACTCCAGACCAAGACATCAAGTCGCCTCCCCAATATCTAACGTGCGCCAACATCGGTCAGTGATGGTGACTACGGATGACCTAAGACCGACTGCAGATGACCCAAGATCAACCCGACGGAATGATGAATGGCGACATATGCATATCGTTTCGTGGGATCAAGGGAAACTTGTGGACAGGAGTCGCTATCGACCGACGATCCAGAATTATAGCGGACCAGCGGACAGCGATCGAGGGGGAACGACTATGTTTGGGGCCATGTCAATCTCCGATCAAAATATGCGAAGTGTAGGCGATCCCAGGTCAAGGTAAGATCGATTAACGACTTCTATGCAGTCGCAAAACGTTTGTGTGGTGAAAACGAAGTGCTCAAGCGATTTTACAAAATGGATCTATCTTAGTGGTAGACGAGGGCGAATATAGAGGTAATGGTGAAGGGAAAGGAAAATGAATATTTGCTGCTCACTGCTGTCGAATATCACAGTAATATCCTTGTATTGAAGTATTGAAGCAATACGGCTTTACGCGTTCTTGTTCCCAAATTTAAAACCCTGAGTTGTGTACCAGGAAAGGAACTTACGAATGCGTACTGGATACGTAACGTAGAGCACTGAATAGAGCTATTGAGGAATTCGCTCTTAAGGTATGGTATTATAAACTTATATTTGTCGCAGCTACTATGGTGCTGCATTTCACAAGAAACATATGCAAAACTTTATTGGTGACTTGCTTGTAAAACTTCCCGTTATAAACTAAGTGAATCTCACCAAACCTCTCCTCGAATACGCCTTCAGTTTTGACTCGCTTTGTCGAGCCAGTACCCTTTCGCATCGCGGGAACAATAATTACTAGACGCAGGTAAGTAGATTGTATAGCTACGATGGAGTTACATATTATCATCATCGGAAGTAAGCTCAATTAACAACGTATTGGGTTAACCCTATCGTTACCGCCATACATTTCTGGTCGAAGGGACACCATACAAACACCAAGTTCAACGCAATAAAATGATACTTGAAGTACCTTTCTATAGAATAGAAGCTCCCTGGTTTTCACTTGACAATATAAAATTATAGAGGATTTTCACGACCTTTTGATCGAAAACGTACATGAGGTAGCTTTTACTGGTACGTTTTGATTGGCTCCTGATCGTTAAAATTGCAGTAGACACAGTACCAAAGAGGCAAAATGTCTCCGGGGAGCGTACTGTGAAAAACATTCAATGTGACGTGAACCACACAACTTCAATATCGCATCCAGCAAACTGGAAAGCTCGACACAGGGTTCTGGAAAACCCGGGTATTTTCAAAATACTGGATGGGTAGAAACGTCATGAGGGGTGGATGGGTTATGTGTGTTTATACCCCTATCCCTTGTGTGCAATTAATTTTAGAACTTTAAATCATACTGTACAATTCTGTGAGTACAATTCAAAGTGAAATATGCACACGAACCATTCAGAGGTTGCTGTTTGAACGAATACGAATTCGAAAGAATGTGGGCAAAACGATGGATAAATGATGCAACTGCTACTTGGTGCAGTGGCCTGGTTACCAGGAACTGACATGGGAACCTAAAAACCATCCCTTGGCAGGCAATTGCCATGTTTGAACGAGAAACCATCGATTCAGTTTTGCTCTATCAGTCGACGCGTGGTTGATGTCGAAATGTGCGCCCAGGGCGCCCAAGCCGACGCAGTCGACGAACTTATGCTCGTGTCTAAGGTAAGTTCTAGGATAGCATCTCTGCTAGCGATGATCACGTACCACCTCATGGGGACAGTCAACTGTATAATATTAGAGTCGGGTTGGGTTGGTTCTACTGTTTTAGAGGGTGGGTTTCTAAATAACCCACCCATTACCCACAATTTGATAGGGTGGGGTGGGTTGATGGGTAACCCGGGGTAATCCAACCCCGAAAAAAACCACTGGGAACCCTGCCTCGACACTTCGTACGCAGCCACCACGGCCATGGTGGGCTCGTGAACAACTCAGGTCACCCCTCACCTCGCCTTCGCTTCGTTACTTCTCCTATGCTTACATTATTTGTCTGTATCAGTCAGCTCTCCCCGCAGATATCGTTGGCCGGGAAAGTGAAGTTGCGAGTACGTTCTAATACGTTTCAGTATTCGTGCGGAACAAAGTATATTATCGTGTGTATTTGTGTATGCTGTAGGCCACATTGGCTACCCGACATCTCCTGGTCTGGAAGGACAAACTTCAATTACGTCATGTAGGGCGCTTCACACGCATCGGACAGGTTCACTAGCTCTACACAAATGTGTGATGGTTTAGCGCGGGGTTATCATGGCTGTAGAGCCGAAGGTCATTCTTCACCCAGTTGTAATGATGAATCGAGATCCAGAGCTAGGGATCCACATCGGACATTTGTGATTTCATTTGTACGGGAGCTGTTTAATAGAGAATGGGAGAAGTGTCTCGAAAACGACTGCGGGATGGCATACACCACAACCCCGTCACCAGTGATACAAACACCTCAACCAACATCGAGAGTTCATAGTTCACGATCCGAATCAGTCCTGCGTGGCAAAAGCGTCGTGGATGGTGTTAAAAGGTATGGGTCGCTCCAAGCGTAGCTGCACTGTGTGTAAGTTTGAGTGCAGAAGTGCAACACAAAAAATGGATTACTGTGAGACCCACCAAGTGGCGCTCATACACAGTTGATGCTACCAAACCACATCTTTGCCAGCAAGAATCATGGACATGCTGGCAAAAATACTATCTATTCTATTTGCCGAAACGAGTGTATTCGGTGGATGGTAATTTGCTACGGACTTCACCGATATATACACCAGGGATTCTTGAAAGCACGACGAGAAGAAAAGGGGAGCAAGAAAACTTGAGGTGTAAGGTTACGGCATATTCGCATAGAATGTAGGAAAATACCGTTATGATTTCTGTCGTGAATATCATTCAATATTTTGGGCTTCATCAAGAACGCGCTGGTAGTACTAGCGTTCTTCCATTTTTTAGTCTTGGCCGCAGTGGCTTCAGCTTGGTCACCTTGCACGCATGAAATAAAACGGAACACAGTGAAACAGGAACGTGGTTAAACTCTAGCAGCCGTAGTGAAACGGGAACGTGGTTAAACTCTAGCAGCCGTCGTAAGTCCAGGCGTCGAATAGGGTATATATAGGGATGAATACCCCATTCAAACAGCGACTAACATGCGGTAAACCGGTTATTCGTACTTCACGGCAGCTTTCATGGCGTTTCGCGTGGTCAATGTCGAACGAGAGAACGTAGATGCAGTGAGAGCCTCCGGCGTACAAATCGGCGTCACTGCTTTCTTCAGCGGCTCCGTTTACGGGTCTAAAATCACCATTGTAGTGAGTGACGATACGCTAGATCTGCACCAAAAAGACCATGACAGTCCGCTGTGCACGTTGAACTTCAGTCATAGAACTGACTCTTACAAATCTAAACGTATTTGGTCCAATCGACCCTGCATACATTTCCCTAGATAAATGCCCTTTCGAAGCCTCACATATTTTCTTTCAAAGCAAAGATTTCATTTTCGAATCTACCAGCGCAGTAGAAGTGAGCGGGCAGCTCGATGGACATTGTGGAAGCAAAATTTCGTTTAAGATTCAGCCCTCCTATTGCGGTGCTTCCCAGATGCCACAAGCGATCTGTAAATTAACCCAACATGCATATCATATTCATGTTCTATTCTGACATAATTCGTTTAATTTTGAAGATCGTACGTTGCGGACGAAAGTCGTGCAACCATGTCGACTTCACAACAGCGCCCGCGTGCCCCGAAGAAATTCAAGATTTCATTTCGACAACGCCAGCATTGAATCCTGAAGCTGAGGCCAAGATAACCTGTTTTGCTGGTTTATATGCTTAGAGTTCTTTTGTTGCATCAGGGGTAAGACGGAAAATTAAATTGTTTATTCTCTTCGGGATATCTAACTATTTGTTTTCAAAGATTTCTGAACGCATGGCAGAAATCCGATTTCGAGAGCTTGGTGACAAAATTCTGCGTTGGCGGAACTACATACGTTCCATGGATGTGTCGGATCCAAACAAGGCGATGAGCGTGGTTCACCTTAAGCGGATAACAATGATCCACGAGTGGATTGGCCTAATGCTTACGTGGGCACAGTACGCTTCAGCGAATGGCGTACTACGTCCAGGTTAGGACTCTAGAAACCTACACTGCCACCACTCGTCATCGTATTTTGGACGTCTGACAAGAACGCCTTTAAAAAAGCGCTATAGGTGCGGGTGTTGGGGTGCCGGGGGTTTGCTTTACGACACAGTCATTCTTTACCCCAAGTAAGTTCTTAACAAAACGACGAATACTTGGTCACATAGGTCTATGATGCACTTGACGCTACTGTAAATGAGCTTTATCGGTGCTTTTCCGTAAGCGAAAGCTAGTTAGTGTTCTCGTTGTTTGTGAAGTTTGGTTTGCCATATATAGATTATTATTGTGTTATCAACAAGCTATACTGGAGAAGAACTATTCGTATTGAAGACTTGTCAATTGCCAATTGAATTACCAACCGGACCTCTCAAAATGCTAACGAATCCTGCCTACGACTGGCAGTGACTTTCGTTGGTGTTCCGTTTACCGCCTAATTGCTGCTGTGGATAAGCTGTGACTAAACGATGAAACCGATAACTATGCGTGAAATGATGGGGACACCTTTGGAAGCGAGATCGCACTCTCGCACTAGATGAACGCAGTAGTGAACGAATATGACTGCTGAAAGTCAAGTAACTTTATAGATTGCCTTCTGCGCGTCCAAAGACGGCCGATGGGTTCGTTGCGGGCTGTCGAAGTGTTATACGGCGGTGTATCACCAAGCAAACGTGAGCTACGGTACCTAAGCGGAACCGCAAACCCTATTCTACGTAATGGAAGGCATAAATATTCTCCAATCACAGGCAAGGTGACGGTAAAGACTCGTCGACGTTGCTTCCGTTCAGTTATAGCGAGCATGACGGTGAAAACCCGTCATGTACCAGGGTAGCAACCGTTCCGTAGTAGTGACAACAACGGTAAACACACGTCAGCGTAGCAGTGTAGTGATAGCGAGCACGACGGTGAAAATCCGTCATGTATCAGTGTAGCGAACGTTCCGTAGTAGTGACAACAACGGTAAACACACGTCAGCGTAGCAGGGTAGTGATAGCGAGCGAGAGCATGACGGTGAAAACGCGTCAGGTATCAGTGTAGCTCCGAGTCCGTTGTGGTGGTAATGACGGTAAACACACGCCAGCGTAGCAGTGCAGTGAGGGGGGTGCAGAAGTTTTCTATTTGATGTCGCGTACATGTAACACAGAATTATTAGTTCCACGAAAGATACATTAACATGAGCGGGAGCCGAAGGCCTGTACCCATCGAGACACAATACAATGGTGTTGGTACACTCTCTCACAAGACAATTCACCACCTTTCATTGGTCAGAACCACTGCGACTATTCAAAGAAACCTAAAAAATATGACGATGAATGAACTTGAATCCAGTATACCCTCGGAGAAACGTACATCATGTATCTTTTTGGCAACGATAGGGTTAACATGGTTAGCTCGATATACAGCTATTATAGGCCACACGTCCCTTGATTTCGATCTTAAGCTACGCTTCGGTACTGTATTGTCACTGGATTGGGCAGCACGATCGGAACGAACGTGATTTCCCGAGAAAACCAACTCGGACATAGGTGTGATTAAATGATGATAGATTTTATATCGGCACTATGCATTCAAGGAGCAAGTTTGGTTGCGGTTGATGACCCGCTATCAACTTATGATACGACATAATCAAATTCTTGGTCTTGGCTACTGTTTGAAATGGATGGTTTGGAAGATTACACGAGAACTAAAAACTACATTCGCATTAACCCCCCCCGGTTACTAAGGCTTGATAAGGAAAGCACGCGACAATTTTCACATGCTTGATATCAAGCATGTGAAAATGGGTATAAACCGGTCAATTGAATCAATTTGTAATTCGATGCACAGGGCTTGGGGTTTTAACGGACCAAGAAAGTTCGATGTATCCACTCCATTTCATGGCCGGTGAGTACCTTTCCCACTAAATGTTTGGTGGCTGTTGGCCCCTCATTCATTTCCAAACATTCCAAGTCAAGTTGACATGTTACCGTGAAGAGTGACACGCCGCGTATCTAAAGTATTCTTACGACGCGTAGATGGGAAGGAAAGAGAAGAACGGAAGCGCAGCACATGGAGTGTGTTGAAGGTACACGCGACCACGACGCGGACTTTTGGGGATGAAGCAGAGATCAATACGTCGGTGGCGCTGGCTACAGCTGCCAGGCACGGACGGATGCCAGTGTGACGCGTGCAGTATCACCGGTGAGGGCTCATAAGAAAGGGCCTCACCAGCATATTTCAACATATGAGCAAAGAGGCCACAGCTGCATGGCAAGGCTTCCGTGACTGCACTTTATGCGGAGGAGCATGCAAGAAGTTGCTGGAGGTTCTACCTGTAATGAAAAGAAAGCAGCAGCGAGGGCGGTGTTCGTCACGTTTTCTGGCAGGTCAAAACGAAAGCGATCCGCTGGTAAAACGAAAGCAACGACAAGGATCCAGCACTAGACAAGTCCTGCATTGCTGAAACTGAAGCCTCACCCAGGTGCAGCACTTTGAATTGTGTATTAGTTGACTGGTTATCTTATCACTTCTATGTTTGATATGTGCAGTGATGCAAGTAGGGGTGAGTTTTGCAGCAGTTCTCCATCGCTAGCTGGGACGATGCCATTTTACCCGCGAAAAAATCTACACCTTGACTTTTCCAGGTTTGTGCTGATATACTGAATATCAAACATTAACTTCTGAGCTCATGTTGTATATATATCGTGTCGTGAAAGGTCGGTTGGTGTAGCAACATTTCCAGTCGCAAATGCCGCTTCTTATGAAGGACGGTCGCCGCAAAAAATCCATCTAAAGACGATGAAGTCATGGGGTCAGAAGGCAAAGGATTCAGGGACAATATTGCGCCGAATCAAGTTGCAATGCCTACGAGTAAAGGGAAGCGAAAGTGAGTAGACATGATACAACTCACACCTACCGACATGGTGCGTACGACAAGAGCTCACATCGCAGACGTTTATTATTATAAAAAATAATATTATATATCATGGTTGCAGACATGGTACGCACTGTGCTGGTGTTATTCAGATGTAAGCTAACTTTCATGGATGCAGATGACTTCTCAAACTACAGCTGCGTTTCATCCAGCCGATGCCAGACCAGTTGGAGAAGGACATAAGTTGGAAATGGATGAGGAGTGGGTGGAGGTGAATGCCATTCGAAAGCGACGCCGTTGGCAGTGCAAGGTTTTCGGAATCAACAAAACTGTGAGTTCCAAGCGACAGGTGACGAGATTTTACTGTCCCAGGTGCAGGAACGGCTCCAAGCGGGAAGTGCTATCAAGCTGGATATCCGTCCTGCTATTTGTAATCTAATGCTGGATACGCATGCAGTGTGTACTTATGCGATAAGGTACGCCAATACCACTACCCCAACTACAACCTTACGTGCTACGAAATTTGGCACCAACTCTGGCGCAGTGAGCGTCCACAAGCACGTTGCAGTCGTGATATCCAGTCGCGAGGTCCTAAGAAGAGAAACGGAGGCATTGATAAAGATGACGATGCAGAAGAAGAACCTACTCACCGCGCTGATTCTGCTGCGGACACTACTTCTGAGATTGCAGAAGACACAGCTGCACGTGCAACGGAGAAAACTGCGGCTTCGACGGAGAAGACACTGCGGCTGCGACGAGAGAAGTCACTGTGGCTGCCGACGCGGACACTGTAGCTACCGACGCTGAAGGCACCGGTGCTCCAGGACACGACAATGAGGATGGGGGGAATACCGTCACTGTCGATGAAAATTTGGAGGAGGAGACAGGTGCTGATGTTGCTCATGAGTAGGGACAATAATAGCGTTGCTATGTGAGTAACTACCCAGAAGAGCTTGCATATCACTTGATTGCTTGACGAGTTCAATACACTAATTCTCATTCGCAGTTCTTTTGCTCAACACAAACGTGTAAAAACTAACCATCTCAGTAAAAGGGTCAAAACGTTAATCCGCGATATAAAGTATGGTGTCTTCGGAGCTCGTGAATGACACGGTATATACAGCATGTGGTCGCATAAACCTTGCGGCTGAGACCTCTATGTAGTGAGATACGGAACCTGTTCTTTTTTCTCATACAAATTTCAAGGGTATCCTTTCTTTAACGTGCTTGATATCAAGCATGTGAAAAATAGTCTGTGCATACGAGATTTGATCTCGTAACGGGGGGGGGTTAAACAATATATCTACTCGTACTAACCAAGTCCTACTAGGTAGTCTGCTTACTCATTTTGCTTACTAGAGCAATTATAGTTTTCATAAAGCCCGTGAGCCCTTGAATGAATGACGTAATCCGAACCGATCCAAAAGCTCGCGATCACTTTCTGCAACTTCAAATCCATAATGACAAAGATATGCATGTACATACAGTATTTGCGCTAAATTCACCACTAAGTGCAGAACATCTTATCAAGCAAAGGGTGAGAACAAAGAACAACCCCAAGGCAAATGCGAATTGTCCTCGTTATCACTTCTTCACAACCAGAGCGCCTAATTACCGCTGTGTTCCGTTAATAATTTCTAAATTCTTCTGGTTATCATTACATCGATGATTATCCGGATGTTTGTAAACCGTTTTGCTGTAGTATTTCAAGATGGTGATTCACGTGTTGCCCCGGTGCGTTGATGATGAATACTTTCCCAAGAATAAAGATCACAGCAGTGTTGAGTACTAGCAAAGCTAGGCATATATTATCCAGCGCTAACCTCAAATGCATTCAACGACAAGTGGTTCGATGATATCATGCTACTTGTATAGCTGACGCGCGTTCAACTAGAAGAAATTTAGTAAACTTCAGCCCACCGCACAACATTGTTGCACTAAAGTCAAGGACAGAACGGTGGTTTTAGAGGGATATTTGTGAAGTTAAATCTACTGGAACGCTCAATACTTGAAGGAAATTTTTTTAAAGCCACAAAACATTCTTACAAACTTTGTTTGCAGAGTTAGTTGACCTAACTTAGTGCTACTAATACGGACCAAATACGGTAGACTAGAGGTTGTGGCTTAAGTGAGGTTGAAGGCGGCGGCAACCACAGCTACCGTCTGAAAAAAAACAAGACGCTCGCTGGTAGCACTGGCAGGGTCGATAAATTATCGGCATCGAGTTGCCCGGTAGCAGATAAAGCTTGTATAGAATCATCCGAGCGCGAAATCACAGTTTCGCGAGCTGTAAACCGCGTATGTACATTCTCCATCGTATCCAAATAAGATGTATTAACGACTACCTGTTCGGTGGCGGTGCCACAAGAAAACAGAACGTGTCTAGCACGCGATGTAACGGAAGGAATCACCTCGTTCACTACTCCATCACCGTCTGGTGAACGTACTGGCACTACTTCGATCGTGTACATCTGGATTATCCATGTCACTATCACTTTGTCGAAACTAGCGTCACTTTCAACTTCTCTTATTCATCTACAAGTTCCTTGTAGTGTACCTTTCTTGTGGCAGGCTTCTCACCCGTATTTGAGTGGTGGGCAAATGCTAATTTTTCAACGCGGGTGAATTTCAGCCGGTTTCGACGCTAATTATGTATGAAGGCATGCGTACTCCAAGAATAGGCACTTGCTGCGGACGATGGAGAAATAATCAACACTGGAGCTACAAAAGACAGCACATAGCGAATCGTCCGGTTCGGACCATCCACCAGTCGAAAGGCGTGTTTCGAGGATTGAGCTCACGCTGATCTTCTCCATGGTTTGTTCACGCTCACAAAAGCTAGCACGGCAACTCTAAAGCCATCTTGGATGAACATCTGACTGAAAATCAATCGTGTTACCAGATTAACGTATGATCCACTTTTTTGCTAGGTCATCGTCTATAGAACTATGGACTATCATGAAGCAAGTATTGTACATCTTAAGCAAAATGTAGTTTCGTTTCCATAGCATCCTAATATTCAACACTAGAGCAAACAATTGGTGGGCAACAAACGCCTAGAGCTTTCTAAAACGTGAACCGTCATGGCCAATTGATCATTCCACAGTTAGCCATGGCGGTTCCAAGCCAAACCTCTTCCATAACCAACCCCACTGCCAACATCACAAATATTCGAACAAAAAGAAGAAAAACAAGGATGTGGACAACCAAAAGAAGAACAAAGACAACGAAACGGACAAAGATAAGGATAAAGAAAACGAACTGGTTTCTTTGTTTAGCATACATCGCTACTGCACATCCCGTGAGATTAGCACGGTTGTTGTACCTAATTACCAAGATAGTCATTTCGTCGAGCCATGCTGTGTCACGAGTAATATCGTCCATTGTTAGTGGTCGTCTAAGAGCATCGACGATAACTGGTTGAATGTCGATCTTCTTCGAGGCTCCAATGTAATCCTTGAGGGTATTAATCTGATAACACACGAACACAAATGACTAATTGTATTGTTGTCGCAAGCTTCGGGATGCTCGTTGTTGGGTTTTCAAGAAAAAAACCAAACTTACTGAGTAGCTCGGGCCTTCAACAAACAGGCTTGGCCATTATTGAGATAACGCGCTCTGCACAATGACGTACCAGAAGTCACAACTAGTTGAAGGAAATCGCCAACCTGTCAAATAATAGTGTCACAACACGAATTCCATATGATCCGTCACCTTTGAAGGCAGAAGGAAATTTCCGGTCGTAATAAAGACGTGAAGCTCTTGTTCCTGTTGGACAAGTATTCACTGTACAAATTTCGCGGCGGCTTAAAACCGTTGAAACCATTTGGACGAGTGTCGATTTCCCTTTTCGTCCTTCGCCATGTATGATAATCAAATTGGTCTTAGATGGCCAATTCCGATGACGTTTTGAATCACTTTGCCACATACTACTAGCTGGTCTTCCAAACATTTACACCATTCAACGTTGACAGATTGATCTCCATTCTACCCATCATTCCGACCCCACGTCGACGAATATTAAGGTTTGCATTGTTATCTTTGGTCACAACATGTTTGACGATATTCGTGTGATGCAGCAGTGACCTTACACACAGGTATGACCGGTCGGAAGGCGACTACTCATAAGTAGCAAATTCTCAGACCCGCAAAGGTCTGGGGATGGCGTGTGTAACCTCTCGCGTGAATCCCTCTTGTTGATCCTTTGTGCTACAGTTACGCTATGGGCCCAGACGTCTGAGAACCACAGCGACTGCTCTTGGTCTTGAGTGATCCAAGAATACACTGTCCAAGCGAGACTTAGGCTCGAGCTCGGCAGGTTCCAGTCTGAATGTGCTTAGATGAACTCGAAATGCCCCGAGTATCTTGATATGCAGCACAACACAACAGAATACACACACATGTCCACTTCTCTTTAACGGCCTTGGACTTGGCCGTTAACAGTTCCTCCTCTTCCTCCGTGCGGTCAGAACTGGGACCGTGTTCCGGGATCGTCACTCACCTCATCGATCCGCGAGTGGCTGGGAGTCTCAGTTGGTCCGCCATGGACCTCGTGCGGTCAGAACTGGGACCGTGTTCCGGGATCGTCACTCACCTCTTCGATCCGCGAGTGGCTGGGAGTCTCAGTTGGTCCGCCATGGACCTCGTCAATTCCAGGAACCTTCACTTGTCCTGGGACGTCGCCCACAACGCCTTATTATAGGCAAAAACAGTCAAAGTCCATTATGGCTGAGAATGCATTCCAAGTCTCGCGCCGGGGCAAAACACCAAAACCGCGAGAGCTCCAATGGAAGGTCAACTCCTTCCCAGAAGTATCAATGGAATTCCAGTCGAAACAGGCGTCCAAGTAGCACCGAATATGAAATAACTCAATTACCCAGCAATAAAGTAAGATTAACTTTGTTGAATTGGCTTGAGTTTTATGATAAGACGATTAATCTTGATGGATGATGCCGGAACACGTGCTAAGCCTGCACGCTGCTCACCGATGCGACTTGTCCTGCGTCCTTCGGGGCAAATTGAATTCTGATAAAGTTTTAACACATGCAAACGGGACCTACATAACTGGGGCGCCAGTCCCGCTACAAACTATAAGTCAAATAAACGTCGAAGGGTGAGAATATAGCCACTCATCACAGAAGCGCACTCAGATTGAATCTCGGGAGTATGCCTAAGTTAAATAAGACACTGACTTTCGTCAGAGCATGTCGGATTACTCCAACCGAAGTGTTCCGTCAACCTGAGATAGCCCACTCTTCATGGCGTGCCTGATGTGATACGGATTTTCCAACCGACCTTCACGCAAACTCAACATGGGCCCCTTATGTGTCTTGTATCCTGTCACTTTATACCGGGACCCTTGAGAACCTTCTGATACTGTCCAGAGTTCCAGAATTCCCAGACTTTATCTCGTTTCCGACATATCGAATACATCGTACCAGGTCTGAGAATAGTTTGGGAATTCACACCAACCTCAATTCTGGGGTCCGTTATGTTCACCACGTCCTAGAATTGTGTCAACCCCAAGGTCGGTCACAACCTGAACACCTTCCACCGATATCTCGAGACCATTCACCGTCACGCCCATCGACAGACAAGCAATTGGAACTTATTCCGATGAACTCAAGTCTGAGAATTGTATTGGTGGTCTGAGAATAGTCTCAGACTTTTCCACGTCCAGTCTCAATCAGTCCGATACCGAACCACAACAATGTTAGTAGCTCCCAGAATAGACGCTCACGCATCATAAAGCGTTGAGTAGGCTAAATGCATCCATCCACTGTCATGAACATTCTTCTCGAGGTCACGTCCGCCAGGGTGAATTCTTCAGTTCTTGTTCTGGTCATATCTTCCACTTTCTTCACTTCTTAACACTCAATCATTCAACAGAGCCAACGTTTTCCGTCCCTTGGTGGGCTCTAAAATGAGACGGTAGAGTCAGTTGACTTCGGTACGTCAGCCAACCAGTGATGCCAACACCAATTTTCTGGATTCCACTCCATCACACAAGTATACATTTAACCTTGGAGGATACGCGTTATTCGCCAAATGGACCTTGCAATCTCATTAGTCAGGATCGACTTGAACTTAATGGATGTATTCCTTCTACACCTTTCACGACCTCCTCACATGGTCGTGTCACGTATCTTACCAGTCAAAGACATGGAGGAATTCAACTAGTATTCAAGAAAAGACGTGGCCATTATTGGCTAACAGCGAAACCTGTGTCGTCGAGTATTCAAATTTCAGGAGTGGCTTCAAAAGCGAAAATTGGCAAGCTGATGATGTGTGGCATATGCGGTTTGCCCATCAGAATGTGGCGGCAATGAAATTAATGGCCCAAGAGGAAATGGTAGAAGGTATGGAATCATTGACGTTTCGTGCCTTACGTGGTCAATTTCGTTGCATCGCTTGCCAGTGTGCAAAGCAAAAGCAAATGACATGCAAGCGCCAAGAAGGTAAACGACAGAAGGAGTGCTACGCTCGATTAATATCAGAGTTATGTAGTATTGGAATTTTGATACCTGGTGGGAATCTTTATGTTCAAGTCATACAAGACGAGGTTTCAAAATTTAAGTGGTGCTACTTGCTAAACGAAAAGAGTGATACGGATAAAAATATATTAAATGTGATCTTGCAAGCGGAGAAAGATCATGTAATTCATTTGTTCTCGTCGGATCGAGGAGATGAATTTTTGAACAAGAATTTTGCAAAGTTTCTGGCAGACCATGGAATCAAAGTGCTTCCTACAAATTCGTATACACCGGAAGAAAAGTTTTTATTGGAGAAGCTGAATTGCACTCTGATGAACAAGGTTCGTGCTAATTAGGAAGCAGCGGGACTACCGGAATGTCTGTGGGGTGAGGGCATTAGATATGTTGTAACATGAGTGTGACGAAAGCGTTAAATTGTATAAACGCCCTACGATAAACTGCACGGAAGTAACCGCAAGTCAGGGGCCTTCATGTGCGTGGATCTCTCGTCGTCCACTACATTCCGAAGAAGAAAAGAAGCAGTAAGCTGACCACGCGGGCTGATCCTGGTTTACTTTTCGGATATTCTACAACATCATTGGCTTATAGAGTGTTTGATTTGTGTACTGAAGATCTAGCGAGATCTCATATTTTATGAAGATATGACGGCAGATACTCACTATGGGCAAGAGCAGATTGACTACAAGTACTTTGGCAAAGAGATAAATGTACTTCTTCATATCAATATTTTTTTCAATACCTGTAAGTCGAGTGCACGTACCTCTATAAGATCAAATTGTTGAGCTTGAAGAGTCTAAGGAAACGGAAGCCGAAGATCCTGAAACGATGAAGGACGAAGGAGACGATTTTTACGATACTGATGAAGGTATGGAAGAACCATTTAGTGACAACGACAGCGAAAGTAGTGAAGGCCATAGTTCCAGTGATGAAGGAAGTAATAATGATAGTGATTCGGAAACTTGCGTGATCAAACACAATGGTATGAGCGAAGTAAATGGAATCGCATCTATGCCTAGAATTGGTGGGATCACACTTGCAACTGAAAGCGGTAGGAGCAGGTCAAATCCAAGGATTTCCTCATCTGAGAGACAACTTCGGCGGTCGCGTCGAGTTCGCCGACCGCCAGTTCGGTTTAGTCCCAAAACATTCTACTGTCAAAGTCGCTGATGCAGTGTATGATGATAGGAACTGTGTGTGATTTGGTGAATCTGACCTCGGTAAAAGAAGTCCTTGCATCGGAATATGCTGTTGGATGGAAACGAGCCATGAATGCAGAAAATGAGTCCTTACTGGAAAATAATACGTGGGAATTGATGCCACGTCCAAAGCCTACTAAGAGTAAAACAGTAAATATCCTTACCTCGCTGTGGGTTCTCGTGGCAAAACGAAATAAAAAAGGTGATATTGATCGGCACAAAGCAACGTTGACAATGAAAGGATACAAACAGAAATATGGTTTGGATTACCTCCAATTTATTCGCCTGTTGTACGCATCGAGTATCTGAGATTGATTTTGCTAGTAGTGCTACTACTGAGTAAAGAATGTGGACATGTAGATTTCGTCACGGCATTTCTCAACTGTGCGTTGCCTGATGTAGAGATTTTTATGGAACCTGCGGGTTATGATGATGGCTCCGGCAGGGTACGTCGATTGCTCAGAGTCCTTTATGGTTTGAAGCAAGCTTCACGGGTATGGAATAACATACTCCATAACATTTTAATCATCATCGGATTTAAAAAAAATGCACCTTTGACGCTGGCGTTTATTGGATGTGGGAGTACACGACAAAATGTTTCTACCGGTGTACGTCGATGACATCGTGATTGCTGCTAAGACTAAGGATATGCTGGGGTTGTTGCGGTTCTTGGAGCCAAGTTTAAACTGAAAGATTTAGGCTGAGTGAAAACATTTGCTTGGTATGGAAATTATTCACAAATTCGGTGAGATATTGTGCATATCACAAACAGCTTACATTGATCGAATGCTTCAAAGGTTTCGGCTTGCTGCAGCAAAATCGGTCCGATCATCCCAAATGCAAACTGAACCCACTATTCCTGTTCAAAGCACCAAGTTTATTAATGATGCTGACTTTGCCATTTCGCGAGATTGTGGGGTCACTTCAGTACCTGGTTCACTGTACAAGCCAGACTTAGCGAATGTTGTGCGAACCCTCGGCAGATATGGAAATGCGTATTCAAATCAAAAATTCGCCGAGTGATGAAGTACCTGCAACGTACAAAATATCTTGGATTAGTGTATCGGTTTGCAGATATTCGTAACGATGGTCTGTACCTAGATGCGTTCGCGGGCGCAGATCATGTCGGCTCAGCAAACCTGTCAGCGGATGGATTCAATGTATGGCACTGGCAGAGCAAGAAATAAGGAAGGATTGCGGATGACAGAGCTGATTGCAGCGCACAAGTGTACCAAGGAACTGAAATAGTTACAGAAAATGCTTGGAAAACTCGATATTAATCTCGTGAAGAAGGCAACTCTATTTTTTGATAACCAAAGCACTATCAAGGAGGTAGGAAACAACGGAAATTCCCAAAACCAAAAGTATTTGGCCAAGAAGACTCGCTCGCCGGATGGATTAAACGTGGACATTTACAAATGGAATACCTCGACCATTGAAAGTATCGCATACATCTTTACTGCTCTCGGACCGTGCACGTTTGAGCGTCTGCGTGACTATCTCAACATTGAAAACGTACAGAAAGCATGGACACCTACAGGAGTTGTGCACGTAGCCGTGTCGCATGAAATGGAGCTAGTCGATGACGAGAATGTCGTCATGTGTGATGTCAGTGATATTAATGTCATCAGAGATGAACTTTAAACCCTACTGCAAGTATGGAGGTGGTATTTCCCTTATGGATGGTTTGTATGAAGTTGATTTTGTTAAATTTTCAATTTGAGCAATGCGTGTTGCACAACTAAATTGAGGTGGGAGTACGAGATATGGACTGTGTCCATATATCACTTAGGTTGTACTAGCAGCTAGTTACATGTTTGTTAAAAGCGTACGAGTATCAAGTTATGGCTGAGGACATTGGATACAATAGAGAATGGCAAGTTCCAGAGAAACTGCGGGTTTCTAAGAGCTGCCTCTGCATGCGTGCAGCTCTCTCAGTGGCTGAGACCACATAGTCAAAGCTAGTTTCACGTGGGGTTTTACTGCGCATTGTGCTTTCTCTACACCAAAAACTTAAACAAAACCAGATTCAGTTTATTACTCAAAAAGTATTTTCGTATCGATGTACTATTCGCTTGAGTAGACTCACTACGCTCGTTCCACGAAGCTAAAGAGCTAGGAGACGTATATTTACGACTCCTAAATACGATATTTCTCCGTCGATAACCCTGAATAACATCATCGAATGATGAGAGATCTGACGTCGAGTTTTTCAAGAATCACTGGCAACTTACCTCGTCCAAGGAATATCAACAAGTGAGAATGTGCTGAAAAGACCGTGAATTGTCAGTCAGTGAATATCTAGGAGCATTGTGCCCTCCAACCTACCTCTCTAAATTTATCCCAGGCTTATGCTAATTCACTACAATGAATCATCTTGTAGATGTTAATCCATAACTACGGAATCCATAAGAGATATATTCGTAGTCCGGATATCTTTTAATGTTGAGATGAAATCGCGACCTGCAATTAGTATGTCAGAATGTCGTATTGACGCCTACCAAAACTTTTCATACCACCCGACTAACTGCTGCAGACATGTCGAGGCACATTGTCGAATAAATCTCGCGAGACGTAAAAATTGTCTCGATAAACTTGCCTACTCCTAACTTTATGCGCCTAACCCATCTTAATCGTATATCTTGAAATTGGTATTGAATATGACGACTAGCACTCTGATCACTATGGCTATCAGACTACAGGCATATATCATCGCATAATTCATCTTGCGCCCATGTTTACTTTCAAATCATCGAGCGAGTGACAAGTCGACCTACAGGCAAGAACAGGTGCGGTTTCGTTGACGGAAATGGATGCAAAGTTCTTACTACATATGCTACTGCTGCGCAGTAACAATGGGTTGTTCAGCTCTGTACTGGCAGGTTCGGTGCATCGCTAACACATCGAATCAAGAGAAAAACACGTCGCCGAACCTGTCTAGACTGGCTGATCATGATCGTGCCTCGATGCCAACAGATGAGGAGTCCGTCGACTGAGTTGCGCCATGGGCAACCACAACTTGGTGTCCGTGGACCGAAAAGGTCACTAACCTCTCTCCTGTCGAAGCGGGGACAGCTTGTCTCGGATCGGGATCACCATCAACGAGAAATCCGCTCATTCCAACGACCTTGTCCCCCGTGTTGCTTGAAACGCCTTCATCATCGCTGTCTCGCTCCCCTTCAAGACCTCAAAGAACGTCATGCCGTCACCAAGCCATACTCTCGTCGGGCCGAGCGCTCACGTGACGTTTTCCGTTATTCAACCCACGGGGAATCAAGAGAACGAGTCCCGTATTGGCGCCTCGGTCAGAGGCGAAGCTGGTCGTGAATATCGACATCACCCTTCGAGCGATGGTAGTCACGCACCAGCTCCGGAGCAGAGATGGGTTGTTTCTCTCCATGGATACGCCTCACTACAATACTTAGTATGGCAGAAGGTTCCAATGACAGCTATATCAATAGAACGTTACACGGCATCCTCCACTTGACAGCAAATGCACCTGTGTTCGATCCATCCATATTGCCGCTGTAATATGAGGGAATTGTTTGTTCTGGGCCAGCTATATCGGGAGGAATTGAAAACTGGTGTCCTTGCACGGTCTTCACTTCTTTCTTAGTCATATGTTTCCGCGCCTACCTGGATCTCTTCGTCGAAACAGTTCCCGTCAAGCACATGCGTCGGTGGAATAGTTCGAGCGCCAACTTGGCTGAAGTGTAAAAGCGGTCGGTGATCGCTAAATGCCAAGGGGACTTACTTGATGATCGAGGACACAATGCATTCATGTTTCACAGAACCGGCGTTTCGCCAGTGTTGTTTTCTTGAGGAACCAGAGTCTACAAATGAGTCTTGGCACCACAGTAAATCTCTATTCTGTAAAAACACATTGAGCGCACAGAAGTCGTTGTGTTATACTATGTTTTCTTGTAGAGAACAAAAAACAATATTTATGTTCTTTGTCTGTCAACATGAGACTTGAGCCAAAATCAAGTGGCGAGGCATACGCCTGCCATATTGGTATACGTTAAGCAATACGCTGTCTCTGCACGTGCCGCGACGAGCACTTTGGTCCTCCACTTGTGAGGCTTGTCTTTGTTGAACGGTCATGTAGGATTGTAGCGTGAGCGAGAGGGCCGGGTGGCCTCATCGAAACTAATCACAGACGGCGCATGGAAACCACGGGCGAAGGTTCGCTGAAGTACATCCATCATAGGTCGGATTTTCCAGGCTCGATCAACACCTGCCCTTGGCGACCGTTTATTAGAGAAGCGAAGGCAGCCCATGATGTGAAAAAATCGGTTGAACAGATTGAAGCGGTTTGTAGGTAACGCTCCGACTTGCTTCGTAGAACAGTGGGCTGCAACACTTTTTCGTATGGATTGTAGCATGCCCTCAATCAGTAGTCCCATGACTCCCAACACACTTCCATGGTTCAATATCAGGCGCTCGTGCCAGGCGACTGCGGACAACACATAAATCTTCGATGTTTAAGCTAGCACGGCCTTGTTGGGAACGAATTGCCTTCATCCGTAACAGGATAGACTGAGAATGATACCGATTGTTTTTCGTGGCGATTTGGGCCCAAAGGCTAGGCGGTATAAAGTAAAATTGGAGCGCTAACAGGTCATCACCCAGAGCCATAATACTGTTGGTTGGCCCATGTTCTCCATCGTACAAATGTGAGTAGCTTGGGTTCGATCCAAACTTTTCAGGATTTAATTTTTCATAATAAAAAAGTTAGTTTATGTTTAACGTATGTTGACCTCAAAGCTCACGTGGTTACGCTTATGTTGTAGTGATCAACTTACCAGATCCTAGTCAATTTTCATCATCGTCGCCAACGCCTTCTTGCTCTGCGCCAACGTATAACAAACTGACTCCGCCAACTCTACACGGCCGTCGTCCGAGCTTTCTTCACCCGAAAGTTCTCCAATCGACCAATCCTCCACCCAATAATCATCGTCGCTGTAATCGTCTTCGTCATCGTCTTCATGGTCCTCCCACATATCCAAGCCTTCGTCTGAATTCAGGTACGTGCACTTATCAGCACAGTGGTTCATCATATTTGCGTCTCTTTCAAAAACACAGGTAAGTGAGACAGACAAGTCCTCAACAACAGCATCCCCAACCTCGCTGCTGCTTCTAGAATCAGGTTTAGCTTCTTGTAATATAGCTCTTCGCTGTTTTCTTGGGTTCGGGCTAGCTGTACAAGTACAACTACTGTAGAATCGACTGCAACTGCAGTTTCAACGTTAGGATGATCACAACAGCAACAGCTTCCACCAAACCCGACATCACCTTGGATATAACCGCTGTGCTACGGATTGCAGCCGTGCCATCGGTCGCCTTTTGCCTCCACAGGATTTTGAGCCGTTGTTTCCTTGACTTCAGCTCTCTCAGCACCTCCACCACCACTGTCTCTCCATCTCTACAGGACAGTTTCCCTTTGTTTCATCGATCTCCATTGCTGGTGTCGTCAACTTCGCCGGCTATGTTGTACAGTACGACATATGGTAACTAAGGGGTTAACTTCAACTTGACAACTCACCACAGATCAAATTAGATATAACTGGTCAATGACACCGCTGTTTTTCTTATAGATGTGTGTGGTTAGCAACCATGAGACAGCTAGTATGTACTGCGGAAGTTAGACACTATCACACACGTATCAAAGTCAATGAAATGTTATATTGTAGTAACAACTACAGAAATATGAAAGCAATCCAGCCACAATCACCTACGGTGGCATTTCCATGGCGCTGGTGAAAGTAGAGAGAATCTGGGAGATTCCAACCACACGAACACGGTAGTTAGCAAGCCTGAACAGATTGTTTAGTCTCAGACCTCGAAGCTCCGGGTCATACGGCAGCGGCAGATTTAATCGGCTGAAAACCTTTTGAATGCTACCCAGGCTCCAATCTGCAGCTTGCCTCACTGAATTTATTGCGTTGTGTAGCGTACACGCAGAACTTCGCAAGGAAGGTAGAATCCAGTCCAACTCGCTGTGTTTCAATGGTGTCAGGATTCGTCCCGTCATGGTCATAGAAGACGGAAATGCAGAATCAGATACGACAATCATCCGCTCATCCGGGCGAAATCTACGATTCGTCAACTTGTGTCGAAACTCAATTGAGGTCTCCGAGTTGTTCCACGAACCGCGACAATTACGTTTACACCAGGTAATACAGCCTCAGATGCAAAGCAAATTGTCCCGGTGACGAAGACGGAATGTAACCATCCGTCGTACATAGCGTTCTGGAGATCTGCATTTGACGGTTGCTGGACCTGCATGTATCCAACCAGTTGTTAACGCGTATATGTACAGATAAGATGAAAACAATTGACCTCATTTTCCCACGTACGCAAAAAAATTCCCGTCGAAGAACCCAAACGTGTACTTCAACAGAGGCTTCCGTGCCTCGACAAGCTTGGCATGCTCTGTCTGGTGTGAAAATGACGGCCATGAGAGGCGTGCAGGTTTATAGCCATCCAGCGCCTGTGACAGCACTTTTTCCGCTTGACGTAGTGTCCTCGACAAGGTGCTGGGTGGCAGTCCAAACAGCATGTATAACGTGGTATTTTCATGGAATCTACGTAGAAGCACAAAAAGAGCCAGCGCCTGGTGTTGGTAGCGCAGATTTGGAGGGCGTACCCTTGTTGATGGTTTGGGTATGTAGTAGAACTCCGCAAACCTGCGAAGAGGTTGATGAAACGCTGGTCTGTAGGTATACAGATGTAAAGTTAGTCTAGAACAATGACAACACATCAGTACATATCTTACCGGGTCAGACTAGTAGCGTTCAAACATTTGTATCGTGGTCTTGGTTGTATATGGTCATCCACGTGGACGCAAAGGACAAATCAAGACATTGAGATGTCAAGTAATGGCGCGTTCGCATTGCTACGCGCTATTCCTCCTCCACCAGCATCTCGTACACTTCGCGGCGTAACTCGCAGAACTTCTCGCTCTGCTCTGTGAAGAATCCGTACAGGACCAGCATCGCGTTGTAGTCGTCACCTTCGTCCATCTTGAGCGGTGGGTTCCCAAAGCGAAATGGCGAACTTAAAGAGGGGGAGGGCTTCTGTGGACATCTGGGTCCGGCGGTAGTGTGACACCACGCCTTTGTAGTAATGGAATGAATTCAATAGTCCAGAGGAAGTGATAGAATGCAATTTGTGGTAAGAAATTTTTGGATTAAGTTGACATACTTGACGATATCCCTCGACATATCAGCAGCAGATATGTAGCGTGATTAGAACATTTTGGTAGGCGTCCTTTGTCTACTTAAAATTAATCCACTGTGATATCCGATCATAATAAATGAAGAGTTTTTACTAGCAACTTCTATCAACCTGAGACGAATAACCACATATCCGTACTAAGGGGTCCACGTCACGCCCTATAAAGCTGTACATACGCACTATCAGTACAAAACGTTGAATAAACCTGTTTTCCGACGATTAGAGAGGTTTGCAACTTCAGCTTTAGTTTTCTGTGCAAAAATTTAGGACGCCTTTTGTACTTTTTGGTTACTTCGCCTTGTCCAGCTTCTTGATGATCTCTTCCAACCTCGCGAATTTTCGCATATTTTTTGGATCTTTCTTCGCGTTGTCTAACTTCTTAATGATCGTTTTCAAGCTCGAAGATCTTTGCTTTTTTCTCGGGACTTTCTTCACGCTGTCCAGCTTCTTGATGATGTTGTCCAGACTCGCAAACTTGACTCGCTCTTCATCATCGGGCGTCAAGTCAAGATCTTCAGATTGTCTTACCCGAAGGAATCTCTTCGGAGAGTCATTACTGATGGCAACATCGTACTCGGGAATGGTTTTGGGCAAGAGCTGAGCTTCATCGGCATTCGTGAACGCTGCGACGAAATCGGTGCGAGTCAAGACTACGACAACAACGGCAACGTAGAAGACACTGCGCATGACGGTGGCGAGGTGATTCTGCTAGAAGGAGGAGTCTTGTGCTGTTGGAAGCAAATTGTGTTCTGACACCTTCTTTCATCTGTACATCTATACCGATGATGCTTATTAAGTTCTTCCCAGTGGGAACCTTAGACCAGTGAATTACATGTATTATCCTGGTAGTAATTTTGAGCTAAAGATTTGCGAAACGAATCTACCGGTGTCACACACAAGCTGTTTGAAACAGCATCTTTGTAGTCAAGACCAGAACGAAAAATCAGCAAGCAATCAAAAACAGACAATAGCACTGTCAATGTTTAGTTTCTGTAACAGACTCCAGAAGCGGAAGTTCAGACCATGCTCATCATGATGCTGTGCCGAAGGCATACGTGAACTGTTCTTTCAATATTAGAGTTCAAAGCTGTCGAGTTGTTTTAACAATAGACTTTTCCAAATCGACGAGAATCATTTGGAATCCCTAATTAATGAGATTATCAAGAGTATTTCCATGAGCTCCAAAATGGTTTAAAGAAACTCATTTTATTCGATTTCAAGGTTTCTGTCCGATCGCGCTTTCTCTTTGGGACAATGGAATCCATCTCCGCAGCTTCAGCAATGTCTGGAATTAGTATGTAAACAGGCGGTCTTGGTTGATTGAAATGATCTAGTAAGTTAATTAATCAACATCGTTGTGCGTTTATAAACGAAAGTATCCTACCAACTCGACGGGAGTCGTTTGGTATGTATATACTTCTTACCTCCTATGGAATACAGTACTACTTCGGCATTACGACGTTCGCAACATCGGAAAGATTTGAACGCGTAGATTTAAACTACTACAGTAGATAGGGACCCCAATGGCTATTAACTGGCAGCTAATAACTGCCGAAAGTTAAAGTACGGACTTTAAAACTATTAAACACGTCAGATAGTGTAGAGTAAGCAAAAAATTTTGGTGATAAACCTCTCCTATAATTGTTACTTAGAACAACCACAATGCAACCGATGACAATACCACTTCGAGAGTTCGAGGTAGCAGTTAATGAACGTTTCCTTCCTTCCTATTGTTGGCAATCCAGGATTCCTGGCAGGAATGTACGGTGTTATGACGTTTGGGCGCTTCAAAAAAGGTTGCGAAGTAAGTTTATTAAAGCAAGCAGTTCCTCGAGCTTATCTCCTAGTTCTACTTGCCTCACAGGGAGCTCAGTACGCTCCAGCTCTGCAACACCAACCATTGGTGCTTGTTTATGAAGTCCGCTGTTGACGCGGCACACATGCAGTTGTATATGCAGCCCGATGTTGACGCGATCTTCCAGGTGTACATGCAGATGTCGGTAGGTCGCTGTCTGCACGTCATCGCTGTCGGCGACAGCAGCGGACGCATACGGCAGATCGTCAGGTACAATACCCCACAGGTGTAGCCAATCCCAAACCTATCGCGTCGTTGCCGTGACTATACACGTAGCTACGTATGAATACGGTACGGAGTCTTCACACAGCTGTAGGTGGCGAACGCTCCGCCGATTGCTGCCACAACCGCGTCAAGGACATATATATAATCATCAGTACGGTGAACCAGCGTTTAATTTTTGTAACGGTCTCCAGAACCTAGTAGGAAAGAGGCTGCGTGCACAGTCTCAGAGTTCGTGCACATTTTATTTTCAGAACCGGTTCAATTTGGTACAGAAGCAGGTGTGACCCATCTTAAGGATCGGACAGCTGACGCTGCAAACGCCATATGAAGGACAGCAACAACGTCAGAAACGTTGCTTTTAATGGTAAAACAAAGCCACTTTTGCGTATAAAGGGAACACATATTAAGAGTGATTGTCGCTCACGGATCGACA
>NBNE01000291.1:0-27271 GCA_002215365.1 Phytophthora megakarya
GTTCGGTTAAAATTACGGTCTGTTTAACCGGTTATCCAGATTTTCTTCTGGGATTATTATTTATTGCAATTATTGGGTATATTTTGTATTGTATTTTTGTTGAAAACTTCAATAATAAATTATTTGTATTGATAAATACATGTACCATAATAATTGTATTGATATTATTTTTTCCGACCCCTGGTCCGGAGACGATAGGCATGTCCGCTCGAGACGAGGTCTGCGTCGAGCACGACCGGCAACGTTGTACGCGGGCGGCCACGCCAGGTGCCCGTTGTGCATGTATATTGCTAAATTTCTATCACTTATCAATTGTGCAGGCATACGCTCAAAAATACTACGAATTATAGCATTGAACTCTCAAGCCACTATTAGACAATCAAGAGCTGTTCCGGGCGAAGGCACGACGTTGTCATTTACTACATCTTGTCCTACATGTTTTAAGCATTGAGACGCATCCGTGACATGATTCTCAAGGAACGAGACACCTTCGTGGCTTTAAAGTATCTTGAAAATATTATCCTTTGCTATCCGCTAAAATCGGACCGATATCCTCCTTTATGATTGACGATACAAAAGCACTTTCGGAAATGCATTAACTTCATAATTGTGCTGCATTGTCACTTATTTGGAATCGAACAGAGCTGGTGTGACACTGGGTCTCCAACGCACGACTGTGACCCTGTTAGCGATTATACCAACCTCGTCCAAGTATCACCACCTACGAATGCGTTTGATCATCTCAGCGCTCCTTGTTCTGGGTATGCTCCGCAATACGGTGGAGGCATCTAACCAGGTCCAGTCGGCGGATACAAAGATCGCCAGAGTACGCTTTCTCAGGGCATCGAGTGGTAATGTAGAGAGGACGTTCACGTGATCTGTAGACAAACGGAGTATTGGATATAGAAGAGGACTTGTGGTTGATAGAGGAAATTGAAGACTGATATATTGAGAAGAATAACTAGAAATTGCTACGAGCGACGTCCGTTACCAAGGTGCTACTAGGAGAGCAGGATGAGTTTCAATTGTAACCTAGGTTGTTCGAGGAGGTTTTGTTATCAAGTGCGTCGGTTGCATAACGAATGCAGTCTCTGTTGGTTTTCATTAGTTGAATTGAGCTGGCGATGCATCATCGTCACAAGGACGGGTTGGTTCAGCTCAATTCCTACGACCTTTAAGAATAAGGAAGTCGTAAAAGCGAAGAAGCTTATTGCAGATAGAGCATCTCTCAAGAAAATACTCGATATCGAAGTGGAGTCCGAATATTTACGCAAGGCGCTAGGTTTGACCAAAGACTTCGGCATCACCAGGTTTACGAGTTTGTGTCGAGAGAAACACGAGAAATTGATTGTCGTCATCAAACGCAAGCGGTTAAATGACTTCGGAATACCAAATGCTGCGCCAGTACAAGTAAAACACTAAAATTTCGAGATATCAACGACAAGCGGAGAACCTCTAACTTAAATTGCTAGAGGGTGTAGCAAGTTCCTGTTTGATCGATAAATCATGCTTGTAGAACGATTCTTCTTCACAATTTTCATGCTTTACTTGGCAGTAAGATAGTACGTAGTACATCAAACTTATGACAAATAGTGCATTCGTGAGCTTCAACACTTTAACACTTTACTGTGGGCAACGTTGATCGTATGTTTATCTGCACCTGAAAAGTTCTGGTGCGTTGGAGTCTACAGTTTCCTTACGAGTGCTGAAGATACGAAAAATGCATCTGCTGGTGTTCTAGCTCATTTGCTGTCAGCAAAATGATGTCCAACGTTCATCGCGACAGAAAACTCGGTGGCAGCTTGAGCTAACTCAGTTGTACTTGAAAGTATTCATTTGTTCATATAGGATAGAGGGAGAGCTCACAGTGTGGAGTCTGATAAAAATCGTTCATTTTCTTTTGAATCATGCATGACGTATGTTGGAGCAGCTTTGCGTTCACGTAGAGCCAAAACCAAGCTACTTTTAATAGTACTAGTAGAACTAATAGTTCGTAGTAATACTTCAAGTGCATGCACTGTTTCGTTTCGCTGTTATCCATAGGAACACAAAGAAGATAGGGTCATGACAATGAAAGTCTAGATCCGATAGTACCAGTGCATGATACTTAGTAGTAATTACTGCTTGCATTATAGTGCTACAAGTAGTAAAGTATCTGAACGGCAATCTGGTCTTGTGTCTATGTAATACGTAGGACTTCGTGTCGGGGGCAGCAAGCCTCAGGTTACTGTGTCGACCACTCCGTTCATTCGTTTGTCCCAAAGTTTTTGGTACATTTCAAAGTGGCGGAAATTGCTACTCGTTTCAGGCTTGGCAAGTTCATCGAGTCCCAGCTTCTTTTTGATGTAGCTTGGGTGGAACCTCTCTCTGAACCACCTTTCGTACTCTCTCTGCTCTCTTGCTAACTGCTCGTCTGCCTTCTTCATTTCAGTTGCTGCTTGACTTTTCAATTTGCCCAAGCGATAACGAACCAGCCAATTCCTCATCCACCCGCTAGCTTTAACATCGTGAGCCTTCAATGAGAATTCCGTCTTATATGCTTCGTAACGACGGAAAAGGGGGCTATTGCGCGCATCATCATATCCCATTTTTGCCAATCCCAGTTTTATATAAATGTCCTCTGGATCGAGCCTCGCAGCCATCCACGAGTGATACTCCTTTGCTTCTTTGATTAACTTCTTGTTAGCCTCGTCCGCTTCTTTTTGAATGTGTTTGGGAGACATTTGGAATGTAGCCTCTCGCTTTAACTTCCAGATTCTGAACTTGGTCAACCATGTGGGCGTAATTCCAACCATTCGTTCTTCTGTTGCATCGTCAGTCGCTTTCGTTGAACGCAAATTACGCTTGCTGTCGATGAGTTGCAAGTTTGTACCAGTTGACTTGCGAGTGCTTGCACCAGCAAGTGTGCTGCACATCAAAAGTAGCGCAAATACCACCATGACTATGTAGAACGGCCGCATTCTAACTGCAGTGCTTCTTTTCTCGTGGTTTATTTCAAAGTGACGTGGGAGCTTTTGATCGTGTTGAAGAATCTTGAAGATTGAGAAATGCGCTGCTTAGTAATACACCTGTTAACAGTGTTTGCTGAGCATAGCACGCACCTTTGTTATCTCTTGTCTGAAATTCGTGCAATCAGCGATTTGATTTAGCCGGCTCGCACATGTTTTAATTTTTCAAAAACCAATTTGATTACATGGTGAACGATGAACTCCGTCGCCCTCTGGTCATTGATCAGAGGTCAACTCCGAGAATGATTTCCCACGCTTGATTTATTGGTTCTGTATTATGCGGTACTGCCAGTAATGTGTACTGGAATGATTCCAGCGGAATCTGAAGTATTTGCTGATCTGATCATCGAGGATGCGCTGGTTGAGTTCAGTTAACGCGACTGCGAATGTTCAACATTGCACATGTGCATCCTAGTCGGCTATCTGGTTTTTATTTAAAAATATCGAAACACATATTTGAAGTTTCAGCCAATTCATCTAATAATATGGTGAAATACGTGTATTAGCTTGGAAAATGAAATACGTAGAAGAAGAAATGATAGAGTTAAAGAAAAAGAGTGCATTACTCTACAAAAGTACAGGAGCAGACTAAATTATGCATGTATTAAAACAGGATAGGCATACATGTAAGTACAGTATTCAGCATTAGCAATATACGTTTGGGACTACATGTACTATCTGTACAACATGTAAATTGAAGTAGCCATGATGATGTAGCCCGCTTGTGGGAAACTCAGCTTCGTAATCTGAGCGCTAGAAAGTCTGGATCTCAGATCAGAATCGTCACTAGCTAATACATGTCCTGTTAACACATGTCCTTCATAAAGGTCGGTACAATACACGAAATATACGATGCAGGTGTTTACCGTGTCAGTTTCAAGTCTGGATCATACGTACATTGTGCGTTCTACTACCAAATTTTTGATGTTCATGTCCCGCGAATCGGTTGATTTCATTTGACTTTTTGGGGTAAGCATCCAGACTGCCCCACGGCTTACTGCTGAAAACATGTCCAGTATTACTAATACTGTATTAGTACGAGATGACAAAGAATGTAAATGAAGAATTTTCTACATGTACCACGCTGCACCACGTTACATACAGCCTGTACATGTATTTTTGAAACCATGGGTTGAAGTTGCAAATAACGCGATCTCAAGATAATATATCCAGATTCAGCTCGCAGAGACAAAGGGCAGATTTTTCTATAGTGCTGCATCAACTTCGCATTTATTACATATTGGTTCTGTCTCCTACTTGATTGTTGGAATGTGTCAATGATAGTGGTCCTACAATTCGTGGACAGCTTCAATTAGCTCACACGATTCATTTCTGTATTAACACCTTCAAGAATTCTACACAAAGCAGATCAATGCGCTGCTCCATTCTGTTGGTGGCCTCCTTCGTCGTTTACGTCTCCGCTCTAGACAAGAATGACTTAAGTCCGTATTCAAGAAGCGAGAAGACCGCACCTGTCCACTCAAACCGTATCGGTAAGCATCGACGCCTCAAGGGTAGCACCATCGATACGAAGTACACCGCAGACGACACAGCCGCAGAACGGGTTTTAAATATCAATCCAGCAACGTCAGTTCTCAAGAAAACGCCGGATGTCGTCAAGGGTTTGGAAAAGACTCCAACGAAGTTGGCAAGTAATCCCTCGTTTATCAAGGTGCTGCATACAAATCCGTCTTACGGGAAGACTATGGCTAAGGATCCCATCCTTGTCCACACTTTGGAAAAGAATCCTGCACTTGTGAAACCGTTCGCGGATCCAAAATTCACCAAGCAGTTCGAGGCATTACGGAACAATGAGCATGTGATCAGCAGTATAAAAAGCAGCCCATCATTCCTTAAACGAAGCGAGTCGACTCAGACGAAAACCGCAAAGATCGTATTGAATCCAGCAAAGCCCACTAGTTTCGGGTGGGTTGATGATGAGGAAGGCTTCATCGTCGCCTACAGTATATTGATCATTATGGCATTTGTAATCGCTGCCGTTGGGTACTCCAAGATGCACTAGAACCAACATTTTCCTGATTTTTAACCGCTCGATGTTATATCAGAGTTTGAATTTACATATAACAGTGCTAGAGTAGAATAAAATGACAAGTACCACGGTGTATTTGATGCCACAACCAGGAAATTCAGTTTTCAGCTTGAATTACTTAACTGTAAGTATGCGTACAGGTAAATTCGACACTGCATCAAATTTTGTCTACTCACACTCTTTAGACACGAACAATAATTTTCTTCATCATGATTGCATTTGCACACTGATGCACATATTCTCTTTCTCTTTAAAGTATGACCTCCGACACAATGTCGGTTGCAGCACTTCGTGCATCAGTACCTTCGTTGGTTGTGTTCGCACTTGCTCCATAGTCGGACATACCTTGAGATGATCCTCCTAGCAACAACGCCATCATTGACACATCAGAATTCGGGAAAGAGGCTGGCGCCATTACGGCCGCTGTAGATGCCAACATGGCAAAGGAACTGTCCTCCTGCTTGTCTGCTGGTCGGGTCGATTTACGTCTCACCCGTTGCGAAGTTGGTTTGCCACCTCCATGGTCGCCGCATTTCCCTTTCGACGCAACCTTCTTGTCACACTCGGGATGTGAACATATTCTTCTTCCGCCGTGTCCAGCGCACAGGCCTTTGAACTGAGCCTGCTTGTCGCATCCGGCGTACGAGCACTTGCCACCTCCAGTATGAGTCCGACACTTTCCTTTTGTTTGGGCCTTATTGACACATCCTGCGTGGGAACATTGCGAACCACCGTGTGGAGGTCGACCGATCTTCTTGGACTTGGTTTGAACACTGGATCCAGGCTGCGAGCGCTTCGTTCCTCGGGCATTTCTGTCGTCTACAATCGCCATCGTAATTCCGTCGATGTCGGGTTACCAGTTCACGATCGGAGACTTTCGATGGAGAAATGACAATCCTGTTCCCAGCAACGCTAAGTCAACGAACATGTCTTATATTCCTCTGAGGTCATCTTCGAAGCTCACTTTACTTATCTGTCTCGTCTTCAAGTCCTGGAATCTTGCCTTCTATTTTCACAAACTCAGATCGTAATGCAAAATGCTGCGTAATTTATCTAGTCATAGTGAGGAGATCACAAACCTACAGCACGTTTCGCATCCAAAATATATTATGAAACAAAACAACTTCTGACGTGTAAATTATTCACTTACGTTATTAAAACTCTTAATCTGCTCTCGCTTAGTATCGTACACTCGACCATCTTCAATTCTTTCTGTGAGCACTACATAGACCATTTGATTGTGCTTGTTTGGCACAATCTGACTGCGAGCATTGCTTCCCACCGCCATGTTCAAAGCATCTGCCAGCAGATCGGATCGTTTTGGCGCACCCCGGATACGTGCACGCTCTCGATCCTCCATGAGTCGTGCACAAGCCTTGATATTGGGCGCTCTTGACGCATCCAGCATGCGTGCATCGTTTCCCTCCGTGACTAACACACAAGCCCTGCGATTGAGCTATCTTGGTGCAGCCGTCGTGGGTGCACAGCGCTCTCTTGCGGGTCCTGCCAGTCTTCTCCGTCGCTCTCAAGTCCCGTTCCACACTTGTCTCCTCTGTTTTCACGTCCATACCCTCATGAGACCAAGCACCAAGCAGCAACGACATCATCGATCCGCCTTGTTTCTCTTTTGCAGGCATCACAGGAGCAGTCAACGGGGCCAATTTGATCTTCTGCTCTTGTGTAGCCCAGTTAGACGCGTCGCTCTGCTTGTCCTGCATCTTCCAGGAGTCACTAGCGTGTACCATTCCTTGCGGTGTACATCCTCCCCAAGCAGGTGCATGTACCCCATTGTCTTGACTTGTACCATGATCCTGCGGCCACTCGTTCAACAGCAGTGACATCATGGATCCTCCGCCCTGTTCCACGTTCTGCAGACCAGGTCTTGAGCCCGTCGTTTCCTGCTTAATGGACGTCCTTTTGCCGCCTGGAGAGCGTCGTCGTCCTCCTCCGTGGTCTCCGCACTTGCCCTTGGACGTCACCGTCTTGCTGCAGCCTGGATGGGTGCATACTCGACGTCCTCCATGTGCAACACAAAGGCCGCGATACTGCGCCTGTTTCTCGCAGCCGACCTGACTGCATTGGCCTAAAGTTCCCGTGTGCGTCCTGCATCTGCCGCTGGACTGCGCCTTGTTGGTGCAACCTGCAGTCGAGCAGCGCTCGCCTCCCACGCCGCGTCCTCTTCCCCGACCTCCATTGACTGTTGCAAGCGCCATCAAATCTGGAAATGACAGGATCGGTCCTGATCCTAGCTAAAAATAGAACGAGGTCGGAGGTCGGTCTGTCATTTTTTATTTTCAGATTTCAGAGGACGAGGGTGAGGTACCTCATGCAAAGATACTTTTTGAGGATGTCTTCCAAGACGAAGGTGAATACGAAGAACCCAGTCTCTGAATCAGAGTCTGATGGGGTTAAAGATCTTGGGGGGAAGGTTTTATGTCAGTGGAGACCAAACCATGCAGGGCCACAGCTCTTGGTGATGCAGGGAGATCTGACGGCATGCAAAGCTGATGCAATCATTAATGCAGCCAACACGCACTTGATGCACGGAGGGGGTCTGGCTGGAGCCATTGTGGCCAAAGGAGGGGGTTCTATTCAACGGGAGAGCGACGAGTGGGTGAAGGACCATGGGCCGTTGAAAGTTGGAGACGCCGTGACGACTGCGGCAGGCGACTTGCCCTGCAAACACGTGATCCACACTGTGGGGCCGAATATTGGGACGAAGGAACCAACTGCGGAAGACTCGACGTTGCTCCGTCGAGCAGTGTGGAGTGCGTTGCTGGAGGCGGATCGACTGGAGCTGAAATCTGTGGCGGTGCCGGGCATTTCCACTGGGATCTTTGGTTACCCGCGAGATTTGGGCGCCAAAGAGATTGTAGCGGAATCGATGAGGTTCTGCAATGAGAAGAAGACCAAGTTGCAACGTATCGCACTCATGAATATTGACGACCCGACTGTCAACAGCTTCGTCAAAGCGATGGAAGAGAAGAAAAGAGAAGTGAAACAGGAGACAGATATTAGTGACGAATTGGCAGCACTGAACATTCGAGAGTAAGGAAGCTAATGGTGATTTGAACGATGTCTGCAGCTAATTGTTGTTTGAATTGTCTAACATTTACCTACCAGGTAGTCCTTCGAAGTAGTCTCCATGGAGCTTCAACGTGAAAGGGTCGGTCGAGATCTCGTCGCACTTTCTAACGATTTTTCGCAAGGGGCAAGGAATATGCTGCCGGTGGACGTCCTTCATGCGATCTGCAGTTTCCTGTCGGGCATCGACGTCTTCCAATACTCGCACACCAACTCCTGGACACTGAGCGTTTTATCGGACGACTTGTATTGGCAGAAGCGTGCTATCGAAGACGCTGGCGGTGGTGACTGTTGTTGGAAGCAGAAGTACATGCGAGAAAGGGCCCTGCTGTTTGTCGACCCTCGATCGGCAAGCAGATACATCCATGGCATGCTACTAGGTTGCAACCGTTCTCGTCTGGCCTTCGCACAGCTTGAGCGACCTCCAGCTCCTGGAAATTGGTGTGGTGGTCGAATCAACCTTCGCTCTGTCGTCAAGGACAGGAGCTTCAGCTTTGACATCTGGTTCTGCCTGTTTCCTGGTACTAGCGCACCATATCAACCTGCCGGTGGAATCATCTACGGACTACAGTCGATACCCGCCGCTGAAGGCTGTCCCGGAGAAAACCCGGGACATTTTGTCATGGTGGACATGAAGTACAACTTGTACTGCTCCGTCCTGAACGAGCAGAAAGTTGTTGCTCGAGACTTACAGCCAAAGTACTGGTATCATTTGGCACTGACGTACAACGTTGAACTGCAGCGACAAGAAGTGTTCCTCGACGGCAAAGTCATCTCGACCGATGTTGGGTCGCTAAACAGCATGTGGCCTCGACTCAAACACGAGCAGATTGGTACTGGCTTTTGTGACAACACAGCAATAGATCGAGGTGCCCACGTGCCTCACGCACGACTGCATAACGGCATGTGGTACCCTCTCTATGGCCTTATCGACGAATTTCGTGTCTGGAAAGGAGCTTTATCTCCAAAAGATGTAGCTGAACTGGCCTGCTGCAAACAACCAGAAAGCTGTTCTCTTATCGGCGCGATCAAGCGCAGCCATGACCGTCGTGGTTCCTGGAGCAACGTACACGCAGTTAAATGCTCACATCCAGCCGAAGGAAAGAATGTGGTTGTCTACCAGTCCAAGTAACTCGCACACGCCACAATTCACTCATAACAATACAATTCCGTTCATTGAGTCGCAAACAAAACCCGGTAGCTTCCTGCTGTTGACAGTTTCTCTTCAACCTGGCCGAACAGCTCGGTAATCTCCTCTGAGCTCATAGTAGTCTGGTCTCTGATGCCGCTCTGTGTATCAGGTGCACATTTATCTTTCTGTGGCGCCGCAGGAAGTGGCTTCTTGATGGACTTTCGTGCAGCAACAGCAACGTTCGCGCTTTCAACGTGCTCCGTCGACATTATTTTATCTTGTACAGCCTCCGATCGCTTCGACAGCAGATCTGTCACTGTAGCTTCAGCAGGTCGCAACACTATCGGCAGCTCCTTCGTCACTTCCACGATCTTGTTGACAACTCTCGGCTGCAAATACGTGTCCACCACAGCGCTCTTGAGTTCCAGCAGCTCCTTTTGCAGACTCTGAAGCTCCAAGCCTCGCGAAAACTGCGTCGACGTAGTCTTGGATGCATCCGTCTGGTTCGCTGCTTGTTGGGCCGCTAGGAACTTGGTCACACGAGCGTCCAGTAGCTCCTTCGCGTGGTTGTATTGGGTCTGCTGGTCCTTGACCACCGCCAGCAGCGCCTCCACTCTCGTGTGCATGCGCTGTCTGCGCTGCGTCTTCTCTGCTTCGTGTGTCAGCAGCAACTGCTGCGTCTTGCGGCGTCGGAACTGCGCGTAGCCCAAGCCCAGCAGCGCCAACAGCAGCGTCACCACTCCGTACTTACGGACGACCGTCTGGAGCAGCTTCAGCGACGACTGGGAGGCGACAGCACTCGACTTGATGTCGGTGTCGACTGCGAGATGCTTTGCCGTGCGTTGTGCCAGCTGTGAGAGACCATTACGGCGCTCCACGCTCTTGAGACACTGGGTGATCTGTTCCGGGGTTAAACCCTGTCAAAAGACCCAGTTAGAGGGAGAAAAGACACGAGGAGACGCTGCGCTTCACCTTCTTCTCGAGGAAATCCACGCGCTGGGCCAGCGACAGCGTGCGCACCGTCGGATGGAGCAGGAATTCCTCGCACTTGAGCAGCAGACTCGAGTCCATCGCAACTGTTGACTGGACTGATGAACTGGGGGTACCATTATACTGGTACGCTCCCACTTCAAGCACCGTGTACCACTACGGTGGTACAGTTGCATTGGAGAGCTGGATGGTACAGTTGCTGGTTGAAAGGGAACGTGCGACGAGGGATACGGAGATGGAAACTCTGACGGAATCCTGCGGCACTGCGGTGCTGCCGATGGACGCGCCTGAGCCTGCAGGCTGCCGACCGATGGACACGCCGGACCGCACGTCCAGCGAGGACGAGCCCAACCCCGTGGCGCTGGGACTGCCACCCATCGCCCCAGTGAAACCCGCCAAGGCCGCGAAAGACCAGCCACCGAGCAAACGTCCGAGCGTGAAGACGCCCGTGGCCGCCAAGAAGGCAGTCAAGATGGGGAAAGCCAAGACGCCCAAGAAGGCGGCGGCCAACGTGGACCGGAGGCGGAAGAGGAAGAAAAAGCGCGGCATCTCGCAGACGTCGGCGATGAAGCTGTTCCAATGCTCGTGTCAGCTGCTGAGGACGCAGACGTTGGACTACGACGTGCGCGCTCGAGAGATGGAGGACCGCAATGCGGCGCAGACCAAGGAGATCGACGACTGGGAGAAGCGGATCCGCAGTCTCAAGCGGGAGCTGGAGGAGTACGCGGACGAGCAGGCGCACAACGAGACAGCTCTGGCTCTGGTGGAGGGGCCTGGACGACCACAGGAGCAGCCGAACCCGCTGTCTGCAGCAGCTACAGCAGTTGCCGACGCTGCGCTGCCCCCAACAGTCCTTGCAGCCGAAGCCAAGCTGCAGGACGAGCTGCGCAAGCGGACGAACCAGGTGAACGAGTTCTGCAGAAGCATCCCAGGCTTCATCGCGTCGCTGGACGAACAGACCGCGCAACACTTTTGACTCCAGCAGTCGTTATTTTATTCAGTCCTCTAGTTGCAGCTCGTAACTAGTCAACCGTAGCATCGTCAAAGTATCTTTCCTTCAGTTTCTTACTGCAAATTACAACTCCTAAGACTCAAACTGAGTGATGGTCTCGATATGGCTACACTACCGGTAGTCAATCAAACCAACCCAAGCATTGCGGAATCAACTACGACATGGCTTGGGGCAAGAACCGTCGTCACGTCTCTTCGTCTGCGTCCACCAGCTCCCGTCCAGCCACTGGAGGGCGCGGTCGCAGCCGGCGTCCGCCTGGAGAGCCCACAGAGCAGGACATTGCGCGCAGTATCCAGCAGAGTGCAGTGCGAGTGCGAGTGGCGCTCCAACTGAGCGCAGACGACGTTCTGAGCGACCTATTGGCGCAATTTGAGACCAAGTTCGAGGCAAGACGCAGCCACGTACTGACACAGCGTCGTCACGTACGCGTGGAGCTGCTGGAATGCGGCCTGAACTCGTGGCAGCACCTGGTGGAGCTCCAGCGCGTGCTGATGGGACTCACGCGCCCGAACGAGCTGAAGAGCAGGACAACCCTGCGTCAGGACAAATACGACGAGTGGACGCTGAGTTTGACGTTTGCTAGAGCGTCGGAGGACGCGCTGTGGCGATTCGCCAGCAGGTTGATGCTGAGACTCCGGAGCTCTGGAGTCCTATCCAAGGTGCTGCTGGGTTTGCGACTAGTGGTGCCGCTGGAGTCGACGTTTGGGGGCGTGGAGGTTGACCAGTATCAGTGGGAAGGACAACTGCTGTGCAGTGAGGTGATGGTGACTGCGGGTGACCTGAAGGAAGACATCCAACGGGTGTTTTTGCCTCCGATGTGTGAGACTGAAGATCCTCTTGCTGCACTACGGTATCCTGACTTGGTGCCTATTGTGGACGACATGTTGAGTGGCCATTCTGATGCCAGGAAGCCTGTTGTGGTTATCTTGCGCGGAATTCCAGGCAGTGGCAAGAGTACTCTTGGACGTGAGATTGAAGCAATTTGTCACCATCGTGGAGTGGCATTTACAGCGTGTTCCGCTGACTTTTTCTTTGAAACTGCACGAGGGTACGTGTTTGATGTCAAGAAGTTGGGTGCGGCACACAGTACGTGCAAAGGAGACTTTGCTCGTGCTCTTGAAGGAGATATCCCGCGTAGTCATGGCGGTAGACGTCCTCATCAGCATGTTGTTCTGGTCGACAACACCAGCACCCAGAAGTGGGAATACGAGCCGTACGAAGATATTGCGAGGTCACATGGAAGTCGAGTTCATATCGTTGAAATGAAGTGCTCAGACGCCCTGATGGCTTTTCGAATGGGCCAGCGCAACTCGCACGGCGTGCCTCCTGATAAAGTTGTCAGCATGTTCATGCGATGGGAGGAGGATACGCGTGCTCACTGCTTCACCCCACAGTTTGAATATGCTAGACTCACCGCGAACCCTTTGTCGGATGGTGATGTCGGCAGTTTGACCTACATAGGTCTCTTCTTGGACGATGAATCTCAACAGAAAATGCTGTCAAAGATTCCTCCAATCCACTCAAACAAACTTGCAGACCACGTGACCCTATGCTACCGACCGAACAAGCAGTATACCAGAGATGCGGAACTTGGTGCATCGTTTACTATTCGAGGAGTTGAAGTCGTGCAAGATGGAAGTGGTCAAGCTCTTCGAGTGGAGTTAGATGAACGGCTACCATTGCAGGGGAAGAACAAAATACCGCACATCACCATATCCACAAAAGATGGAGTGAGTGCGTCATATTCCAACGGTCTCTTAGAAAGCACATCTGCAAAACGAACGTTGCTTGATCCACCTATCGACCTCACAGTCCGTATTGGAGCTGCTCTCTTCATTCAAAATCAGCGAGTAAAAACGACAACGCCACCTTTTGCTGGAGATATGATCTCGGCTCCAAAGGTATGCACTTCTTGTGTCAACACTGACAAGGAGAGAGAGCCAAGCCAGACATCAGCGCCGTCGAGATTATTAATTTGGTACGCGAACGAAAGCGGCATAATGAGCGAAATTGAAGAGGACATGACCAAGTTTTTGTGGCGAACTCAGATTCTACACCATATGGGTTCCCAAGTAAATGTCCGTCGGTTGCTTTGCGTCCAAGAGTCCCAACTCTCTTCATCATCGTCACTACTCAGTAGTCTACAAGACCGATTTTTCCTCTCTTCGCCTATTTGCTTCGACGACTTGATTGTGGTTCCACAGTCTCCTTCATTCCAAGAGTTTGGTGATGTTCTCGACAAATACGTGGTTGCGGCTGGTTTTGGTCCAGTTAACAAGGTTACGTTGATCACGTCCGTGGAAGAACCTGTGCAATGGCCTCTCCGAGAGCTAAGTCACTTCCACGACGCAACATTAAGCGTCATTCGAGTTGGTCACCAGAGCAATGCTCTGCAATCTATCTCTCCGTTGTCGCCGTCATGCCCAACGATTTTTTCTGCACTGGATTTACTCGGGGTTAACATCCAGGAGGAAGTACGAAGTGCAATCGTTGATGGTGTCGATATTGTCGCTAATGCTTTGGCTCACGTAAGTGGACACGATGATCGGCATGCAGTGCAACGCATCGACACGACGTTACCAGGGTTGAACTCAAGTGTGATCGAGTTGTGCGTATTGTTACCAGGAAAATCTTCGTCACGTGACACTGAGGTGCTCGCGTTGGAATTATCAAGGGCGCTTGAGAATACGGGAGGGATCCATCACGTTGTTCGCTCCTGTATACCTGGTCGATTCTACTTCAGTTTGGGTACTGCATCGAGCTACACCCCCAACTTCTGTGTGCAAACCGTGATTCAGGCACAAAACTGTAGTAGTGCTGACACTACTGGTAGCACTCTTTTGCAATTGAACTTTTGCGAACACCAATTAAAGGTGAGTCGCGAGGTTTGTGACAATGAAGCATACACTTCTCTGGTGTCCATCTTTCGCGCGATCCTATTGAGAGGTTGTAGCAAGTTGTCTTCAAGTGAGTGTCAGTTGTCTTCGTTAATCAACCTGATAAGTGAGCGTTTGGTGCTACACTATCTTGGCAACAGTGACGATGCTCGACCGACCGTGGAAGACGTCGCGTCCGGTCGCAATATCTTCGCATTATACAACATGCTGAACTACTTGTCGAGGTTGGATCCAGAAGAATGGATTGCTGTATTCGGAGATTCGCTTCTAGCACTTCAAGGCAATGAAAAAGCGCAGACAAAATGGAGGCAAACGATGGAAAACGTGATGCAAAGCTGCATGTCTGCGATAGCTTCCCATCGCTGCGTTGGAGATGACTTGCAGCATGCGAGTCCGTTGAACCCACAGGACCATCTTCGAGTCCTCGCGTCTCTCGTAAACAAAGACATCACTGGAGCTGTTTGTGTGCCGCCCACCCGTGCATACGTAGAGATATCTAGCCGATCTACGTGGAGTCCGTTGCATTCACTAGCGTGCTGCGACAAGCTAAGGAGCGCGGCAGCGATGGTGTTGCCTCAAGACGACAACGAGGCCAATGTCGACAGCCGTGAATTTTTCTCCTGTGCACCAAGTCTAGTTGCGCGCCGTGTGGACGTGGCGTCTTCGTCACTTGATCTACTGCACCAGGTCATAAAGAAACTACACACGCTTGAAGATACCGATCACGATTCTGACGGTGCGTTTTCCGATGGCTTCGCGATTCGTCGAGCAGAGACCGACGAAGAGCTGGTGGACTTGAACCGGTCGAGCTGAGCAACAACAAGAGTAGCCACGCGATGGGCTGTCGGACTCCATGGTGAACCCACGCGCATTGAGCAGGATTACTGTATTAATACTTGCAACCGATGGTCTGCATCAGATGCAGTGATGGCGGAACGATGATGAACCGCAAATGAGCGTGCATTCAGCGCCTTTAGCAGAACTCTTCAGATGTGTCGCGGCATCAACATGATGGTGCAGTATTTAGTGCAGATACCAAAACAGTAAGAACACAACGCGTAAGTTACGCTGGCATTGCAACCACGACGCTGGAATTGCAGCGGAAAGGCATGACGAACAGCAGAGCTTCAAGATCTCCACAACCCCTCAACACATCACTCGATGTACCGATATACCGGATAGTCCACTCTTTGACAGCCAGGCGACAAGTCTCCGGTCGCATCTCACGATCCTCCACCCGCTCCATATTCGAGACGGCGGTTCCCAGCTTGGCTCACGTGCGCTCCTTCGATCTGTTGGCCATTTGCAGTTCGACGTGGCCACTCGGTCCTACCTCGCATTTAGCAATAGACGATGGAGCCGGCGTTGATGGCGATGCAGACGCTGTGTGAGCGCTCGTGGGAGTTGCGACCGTTGTGCGAGACGCTGTTGGGGCGTCTTGTGGCGATCTGCGGCTATACAGACCACTTCCGGCAGCAAGATGTACCCCCGACGGACAATAAGTCAGCAGAAGCAGAGCTGAAATGGCCGAAGCAGGTGGACGCGGCTCTCTCGCGCTTTACACTGTTGTTGGAGAGCTTGGCGGCAACAGAGAGTGCTGTGTTCCGACTGGCTGTAGCTCCTTCTCCGGTTCGGGAGCTGCGATCGCTCCATGTGTGGCTAGACGCATCGTTTCGTGGACTTCATGCAGAGCATGTGGATCCTAGTGCGACTTGGGCCCAGGAATGGGAGGAAGAGCTGGAACGAGTGGAACAATCGCTGCAATTGGCTGCCAGAGCTCAAGTAGATGCTGCAGCTGAAAGAACGGAGAATGAACAGCGAGAGATGATTGCAGTCGTGAAATTCGCTTTCAAACAGGTGCAGGATGTCACAAGACGGACGAAGAAGAAGAGGTTAAGTCGCAGCTATGCAAGCAGCAATGAGGGTGTGGCTGAAGTGCAGAAGGATGATGGAGCAGAACTTTTCCCAGACCACGAAGAGTCTTTGCGTGTGTTGTTCCGTAGGTTGGTACGCGTATGCGGCGCTCAAGTGCCTGTACTTCCGTCATGGTTCCTTTCACCCGCCGAAGTAGCGCTAAATCCAAGCACTCGCTTCCGTGGTGGCCCACAATGCCAAATCACGAGTGCCTGCTGGATGCGCAGTAGAGGCCAGCGTATGGGTGGAGTGCAACAGCTTCTCATTAAGCAGCTGAAGATAGGAAGTGGAGATGATGTCAAGTCTGAATTGGCTCTTGCTCAAGCTGTCGAGGCGGCACAGCGCGAGACGGAATTACTACGAGATGTTGTAATCCATCAGCATGTGCTACAGCTAGCAGGAGCTTCGACCTTCGGTTCTAATCCATTTGTGGCGTTTGTGAGTCCATGGGCGGCTCCGGAGCCTGGGTCAGGGACGGTAACTTCTCTTGAGGACTATTTAAACCTGTCGGTAGACCACCGGCGTCAACTATTCCGCCTACTTGCACAGGCCGCCACAGGACTTCAGAGTTTTCACGAGGCGTCATTAATTCACGGTGATCTGTGCTGCGCTAATATTCTTGTTGGAGATGATGGTCAAGCGAGGCTCGCAAACCTTCGGTCGTTTTCCCTGTCCCGCAAACACCCAGAATCAGAGCCGAACTCAACAAACTATTCGGGATCGCTAAGATGGCAAGCACCTGAGTTACTGAAGAGCGATCCAAAGGCGGACCTTGCTTCAGATATTTATGCATTTGGAATGACCCTGCTGGAGGCACTTTCGGAAGAATTACCGTGGGGATTCATGGCCGATGACGAGGTTCGGGAACGAGTATTAGCGGGAAAGATGCCTTCTGCTCCTGTTGGAGTCGAAGAGAACGTGTGGTCACTCATCGAAGCCATGTGCGATCCAGACCAGGCTGCCAGGCCTGAAATCAATACTGTTGTTGAAGAGCTGCAGGCTCTAGCTGAAGAGGAGCGTGACCGAGATGGCGATAAGAAGAATTTTGAAGATGATACTACTCGACCACTTCCGTTGCATCGTGTTTCCAGTGCGGATTATTTACGAGCGGCGGCATCCCCATTTACGACTCCAGCAAAAATTGCGCTAAGTGTACCGGACTTGGTCAGACGACAAAGTAGCCCGACTGGAAACCCTGTCGTAAAGCCTACAGCCATAGGAATTCCCGTTCGTGATTTACCGGTGTCACCGCAAGTGGATTCTCCAACCTCGACAGTAGCCGTTGTGGAGCTCCGACAAAAGTGGCTGGGTGTCAAGATCAACTCGATCGGAAACCGTGTGGTAGTGAGCAAGTTCTTGCGAGCCGAATCTGGCGCGGCAGGAGAGATCGAAGCTTCCGGCCGTGTGGAACGTGGCGACGTTATTGTTGCGGTTAATGGTCAGAGCGTGAGAGGTCTTGACCGCCTTCAAATTGGAGCCATCATTCAGAGTTCACCGAGACCTCTGGACGTGTCTTTCAAGCGCGATCCACACCTCCTTACAGACTCCTTCCGCTTTCGCGGGCTTCCCATGGACCCACGCTGGCGAGACCGCGGTTCAGCGTTGCCATTGCCCGGATCATTGACGAATATGCTTGCCACTAGCGAAGCTGGCAGCTCTACTGATCCGTTCTCCATTGAGATGTGGTTCTCGCTCGCTGAGCTCGGAGACACGTTCATGGGCGGTATTTTACTGGGAGCGCAAGATCTCCCATTCCAGGAAACGAGCGACGCTAGTGGATGGCCGTATGTCCATCAACAGCTTCTCTCAATCGATCCCATGGGAAATCTCTGGTGTTCGTTCCTGAACCGTCCAAGTTCCGTTTGTGTTGCCCGTGAGCTGTCCCCAAACCATTGGTATCATCTCGTGGTGACGTACGGTGGCGATGCTGGGTCCGACTGCGCTACATTCGCCAGGAACGACCAGCCTGAGCAACTCTTGACAGTTTATTTGAATGGAGAACAGCGTATTTCAGACGCTGGTCCTCTCTTTGCAGACTGGGAGAAGTTACGTCACGTGAACGTTGGGTCAGGCTGCATCAGCGGTTTAGCACCGGCCAAGCCAGAGCCACACTTTTCCGGTTGGTTTGGCTTCAGCGGCCTGGTGTTCGACATGCGTGTGTGGAGACGCAAAGAGCTCTCGAGCGCCCAGGTGCAACTGCTCTTCCGAGGCAGCAGCGACTTCATTGACGACCCCAGTTACTCTCTCCGACGCGACCTCCTTGGCGAAGCAGCCGACCAGAATACGGACAAGTCCCGAAGGAAGCGGTCCAGCTCTGCTCGCGTTCCCAAGCTGCAAGGTCCGCCTTTCGCCGAACTCGTGCGTACGACGTGGCCTCGACAGGTTGGCGCCCAAGTCTACAGCTAAGATTGCAAGAATTATGTGTCGTGGTGCCAGTCCGTAGTGTTGTCCGTAGTGATCGCGTTGAAAATACATCGATGTCATGAATCAAAGTCAACAGTATCACGCTGCATGTGAATTATCGCTCCTCGTCCCAGGTACACCACTTCGACGCTATTTAAGGAAATACCTAGTCTAGGTATCCCAATCTGATCGAAACTTCATTTCACTATGCTCCAATTTGTGTCCTTCCTAAATTAGGATCTCTCTTTCGTTTGGACGCCTCCCAGCATTTTCGCATCTACGATATCAGTACCAAGTGCGCTGTCCTTCTTGTCGAGGCGATATCTCGTCTCCCCGACGTCCGTCCGTCTCGTGCAGTAGCTCGTCGTGTTCGCCATCGTCTTGGCTCTCTAACCAACCCTCATTTTCTTCGTAATCCGTCGTGACGCACGCGCAATCCACGTCCACGCAGAAGCATGTCGACCTTGCCAGTTCTGGACGAACCGACGACGCTACGGCGTTTCCTGCAGACGCAAAACGTCGCCAGCATCTGCTACGACATGATGCCGAGTTTGCTGTCGAAATTGCGGCATCTACCGTCTCCAGGAGACGCGAGCAACGTTAATTCAGTACCTTTGGAGTCTGTCGGAGCTTTCCTGGACGCGATTCTACTGGCACATGCTGACCGGTTAATGCTTCACGATAGCAGACAACTCATGGCTACGTTGCAGAGTGCAGGTGAGCTGCCGCCCGTGACGAGGGACGCGTTCTTCGAGCGATTTAAGCCCAAGAGCAGCACGCAGACACTGTGCGGCTACTTGTTCCAGCGCAACGACATTGTGTTCAACTGCAAAACGTGCCAGTCGGACGAGACGTGTGTGCTGTGTCTCAAGTGCTTCCAGAACGGCAACCATGAAGGACACGACGTCTTTTTCCACCGCACCAGTCCAGGAGGAGTCTGCGACTGCGGAGACAGTGAGGCGTGGGCCCCGGAAGGCTTTTGTGTCTATCACGGACAGAGAGATGGAGATGCTGCTACCAATTCAAGCAGTGAAGAGGCAGATTCGTTGCCGGAGGAGATCGTGCAAGTAGCGGATGCGCTGTTTACGGCGATTGTGGACTTTTGTGTCGACATGGCCAAGAGATCCATGCAGGTCTTTGATGCGGAATATGTGGATGAACAGGGAACAGTGAAGAGGCAGATTCGTTGCCGGAGGAGATCGTGCAAGTGGCGGATGCGCTGTTTACGGCGATTGTGGACTTTTGTGTCGACATGGCAAAGAGATCCATGCAGGTCTTTGATGCGGAATATGTGGATGAACAGGGACGACAGACGCTGAATGAATTGCGACGGGAAGTACAGGAACGCGGGTATCGAATGGATGATGCACAGGCGATGGAACGACAGTTCCACGTGAGAATTTGCAACGATGATGTCCATTCGGATGAAGATTTGATCCGTTCCTTATCACACAAACGCATATCGAAAGCAGATGATCTTGTGCGAGCCATTGACTCGAACGGATCGGAGATTGTGGCGGAGAACTTGACGTTGCGGGACGCTTTGACGTTGATGCAGGCGCTTAAGAGCGAAGGGTGGCATGTGTGCGTCGTACAGGATAAATTTATTCACGACGAGGATGTGTTATTGCGCGTGACACAGTGGGTGAAAGCTATTTGCTCGTTGTCTAAGCAGCTTCACGTGCTGTTTTGCGACAAGCTTTTCGCTACCAATGGTCAGAGCAAGGAGCCCATTCAGGTCATGTTCCTCTCGGATCCATACTTTCGCAAGGATATCGTACTGGAGCTGTACGAATTGTACCTGAAGCTACAGGGGGACAAGGACCCAAAGTTACAATTTTCCATTGTTTTCCTGAAGGTGTACAACCGTATGATGCTTAAATATTTTTGTGGTGTCGGCACCCGTGAAGAATCGCTCTTCCAGTACGGCGTACAGATTCTTACAACACCGTCCATTGTTCACCACTTAGCGACTCTTGGTTTGCTGGATATGCTGTTGGATACTATCAATACGGCGCTGGAGATGGCGCGTGCACCCACGTTACCACCCCATCAACACCAGGGAGTTCACCACACACTTGACTGCGATCATCCATTACTCAAATTTAAACGATATCACTTTGTGATTGAAAACTTTGGATATGTTCTTGGGATTCCAGCGATGTCAAGCGCCTTGCTTCTTCGTCCAGATTTGCTGGAGAAATGGCAAGGCGCGCTTGCAGAAATTCAGGGTCTAGATCCTCAGGTGCGGATACAGGATGGTCGTGCACACGTAACATATGAGACTCAATCATGGGTTACTGCGTTTGCATTCCACGCCAACGTGAGCAAAATTCTTACGTTCATCTCGAAGGGCCTTCGCTATCACGAAGCAATAGACACGGACACTCGCAATCTAGATCGCGAACGGATGGTATTTAATATGTTGGAAGGATTCTGGAGCCAATTAGATCGTATTGGAATGACTACCACACGATTGCAGTTGTACACTCCTCCGTGCGGTAGACTGATGGGAACATCTTGCACGGAGAAGATCGTAAAGTATGATGTGTCAACACAACCAGTATCTTTCCACAACCCACTTCACGGTTTGCTGGCAAGTTTTCTTATCGAGAGCCTTTATTATGGTCCGCCTCCTGCACCTGGAAGTGCGGCCCCTTGGATCCAAAATTGGGGTGTGCTTCTTGAACGATCTATGACCAACGTGTCAACACAACCAGTATCTTTCCACAACCCACTTCACGGTTTGTTGGCAAGTTTTCTTATCGAGAGCCTTTATTATGGTCCACCTCCTGCACCAGGAAGTGCGGTCCCTTGGATCCAAAATTGGGGTGTGCTTCTTGAACGATCTATGACCAAGGTATTACAACTTAATGGAATTGCAGGAGAGGAACAAGAAGAGTTTATTCGACAGAAGAAGACAATGTTGATATACGGAATGATGGAGTTTCCGCTGCGTTCTTTAGTACTGTGCGCCCAGATCAGCTGTGGCCTGTGGATTCGTAATGGCCAAAACATGCAACGCCAGATGCTGAACTATACTAGTCCACCATGGTGTAGCGAGCTGCGGGATTTGGACCTTTTCCTTGTACAGGTGAGCTCGACTATCGTGGGGTTCCCGAAGTTCTTGACGGTATTTTTCGATCGCTTTGGCCTCTCCGAGTGGCTTCTTACGTGGGCTAATGTTCGTAACTCCAGTGATGAGAGCTCTGGTATTTCTGCTCGTGAGGCAGGTTCCAGCGATTCAGAGGACGAGAAACTTGTTGGGGTATTGGAGGCTGCTCTACTGCAGCTAATCTGGATTGTGACCGAGCTGACGCCTCCACTCGATGCAATCGAACAACGAGATACAGTACTTCGCCGCGAGATTATTCACCGTTTGAGCCAACATCCTTGTCGTTTATCGGAGCTGCTCGATCAGACCACATTTGTTGTTTCAACGCCTTTCGGTGGCATTTCGGCTCGTCAAGAGAAGCAGCACCTTGCACGACTCGAACGCATTTTGGACGAAGTGGCTGACGAACAGGTGAAACGTTCGATTATGGTGGCTCCACTTGGGGACGGTGCTGGTGACGATGATGATATGGGAGATGGAGCAATGGAGCCGACCAAGTATATTCTGAAGAAAGAGTACTTCAAGGAATATGACCCATCCTTCTACCACTTGAGTCGGTCTAGCCACGAGAAAGCGCAGTTTGCACGACAGGAAGCGTTGTTTAAGACGTGGAAGGTCGAGGACTCACCCGTTCCATTGGTGACGCAAGTTCCACCTCCTCATGTGTCGTTAGGCACGGTACGCTTCCTCGTGTTGGAAAAGGGGTTGCTAGGGGTCTTACGCCTTGTCCTGGAAGACGCTAATTGCCTTGCTGATGGTAACTGTGAAGACACGAATTGCACCCGTGGTGTCAAGCGAACCAATGTCATGGTCGTCTTACGTACGATGCATCTGATCAATTTGGTAGTGCTTGTGTTAAAGCGTGGCGCCGGTGGTGCCACATTACCGCAACAAAACGAGGTCGTTTTGCATGAGAGTAAAAGACGTCAAACGCTGGCGTTGTTACGCAATGGTCCCGAATCGTTTGAAGAAGCTGACACAACTTCTCGTGGTAAAAAGCGCGTGAAGAGACAAGTGATATCCAATGATGATGGCGATGTGCAAATGAGCAGTGATAGCGATCAAGGTGACATGAGTGAAGTGAAGAATCAGAGTATTGTGGCATTACTTGTAGCACTTTCGAAGGATATGGTAAAACATGATTTCGAAACCTCAAAATCAACGATCTCTGCTATCTACTGGATATTGAATGAGCTGGCTGCCTTGGATCGGGTCATTCATGCTTATGTCGAGCTCAAGGTTTGGAGCGGAATGAAGAAGCATGAAGAATTGGTGGCTGAGAATGGAATGTCAAAGGCAGAACTCAAGAAACTTCACCAGCAACGCGCTATCGCGGCGATGATGGCACGCCAAAAAGCTTTTGCACAGTCTAGTGCATTTGTTGAGATGGATGAGGAGGATCAGGATGATGATGACTCGGGTGGATCTGGATCCGGTGGAAAGTTTGGGATGGACTCGGACGAACCCAATCAGGAATTGCCTGGTCATACAGTTGTGTATCGCCCACCAGCGCCACCTGACTGCATTATTTGCTCACAGAAAGAGAAGGATGAGCCAATCATGTATATCGGGCACGCGCAGATGAGTCGGGTCAATGCACACGCATTTGAAAATCTCCCCGGCGACGTGGAGACTGCTGTGATCGACGGGAGCAATAAAGCCGAAGACAGCAACGCGCCGTCTTTGTCATCCTTAGGGACAGCGGTTTTCCCACCACAGGTTCATTACAATAAAGCCGAAGACAGCAACGCGTCTTTGTCATCCTTAGGGACAGCGGTTTTCCCACCACAGGTTCATTTATCACTATGTGGTCACGCAGTACACCTGCACTGTTGGCAGAAGTACTTCGAGTCGGTGAAGGCGCAATCTCGTTTTAATCTGGAACACAGTCAGACGAACATCGCTTTCGATGCACATTTTGGTGAGTTCCTCTGCCCTCTGTGCCAAGCTCTCAGCTCTATGCTCGTGCCATGCCTGCCGATCTGCTCTCCGTTAACGTTAGCAGACCAACAACGCGATCGTGACGCCATGGAGCGAGTGTTCCAATCTAAACAGGATACATCGAGTATTTTGTCGTGGTTGGTTGATGGGCTACCGAGCCGATTAGATGCACTAGCCCCCCAAAATGAAAGCATGAGTGATAATGAAGATGACGGAGACGAAAAGACCAGGTTACAGCGTCAGGACGACACTCGAGCCATGAACCAGTTTGGCGTTTCGTTCTTGGAGGCCATGCTGCGGTTTCAACCCGAAATGACCCACCTTGCAACTGCGATGAGCGCACTCAAGAAAGGATTTTTCTTTACTGGGCCCCAACTGACCCATTTAATCTGGTCATCAGTTGCTTCGACAATCACCAGCACTCAATTGAGCGGCATTTCTTCTGCTATTTTCTCGTTTGAAACGTATGTTGCTTCGTCGAAGAATGGCAACAAAGGGTCAAATTGGCGATCAAGTTCGGCGACTCGAAGTAATGGTAGTGGACCTGCTACAACTGCATCTTCGTTTTCTTCATTGAGAATCACCAATATTCTTAATCCGGCCGTTCCATGCTTGAAAACACGCTTAGCAGTGTCATTGCCAGAAGCATTGGACCCCCAGCTGGATCAATTCACACCAAAGGATGACAGCAAATTGAATGTGCTGCTTCGCTCGCTAAGGCGCTTACCGTTGCTCTTCACAAATCGTCGAGGGTTCTACCGAAGCATGTGCTTCCCGATCGCGCAGAACCTACGACTTGCGCTCTCATCTGATCAGTGGTTGCAGACATTATCACAAGGACCACCACTGCAGTTAGGCCAACCCATCCTGGGACAGGACTTGTTTTACCTTTGCGTGGCTATCTGCAGCAGTATGCTGACGACGAAGGCAGATATCTTGCTGACGATTCGGTCTTTGTGCGTTTTGCACATGGCTCAAGTGCTCATCCGGCTGGCGCAAATGGAGGCTGAAGACGAAGACGATTGCGTTGAAGAGGATCAAAGCGAAACTGAGCGAAGACGTGCTACCACAACCGACGATACGTCTCTAGAACAAATGGAGGAAATGCAGCGTGGACTGGAGGTGCTGATGGCGCGTCTTGCACAGGAAGCTGGTGTCGATGCCTGTGTAAACAAGGAAGAGGACTCAGTGTCATCTCCTCGCCGGTGCTCAGCCCCACAAGGACGACAGCTTCAATTGCTTTTCAAATCGTCATGTCTTGCATTCATGCGGCAAGTGACACTTTTGTGTCGGGCGTTCTTCCGCGGCGACCAGGACCCGGATGCGTCGTGGAGTGCTAACTTTGTGAGTTCGTTGCGACTCAGTACAAACTACCACGATATGTGCCAACAATTAGGGCTACCAAGAATCACGCAACTGTTGGCGGACGACTCGCTCGTTGACTATCTCCTGCGGGCTGCACGCGAGCTTCGTGTTCGTCCTACAAGCGCTGCTGTATCTGATGAATTACAACTTCGCTACAAGCAGCACGGACATGCCGATCAACTCGTTGTCGAACTTCAAGAGCTCGTTTCTACTGAGAGGAAAGACGACGCTTCTGGTTGTGCCGATCGGGAAGCATTGATTGCCCGCAGCAATTTACGGGAAATGCCGAAATTACCGCTTCGTCTGGAACCAGATGCACAGCAACACAAGGAATTGTTCCACTTTGCGAACATTCGACTTGTCAAACTCGCGTCGTCTTACACGGACCTGCACTCGGAGGTGTTGGGCAAGAGCAAGTGTAAGCAAACGTGGAAGACAGTGGAGAATCCTGCGATTTGTCTCGTGTGCGAACAAGTCTTATGTGCCGGAACGGAGTGTTGTCGACGACGCAATGACGGCATGGGCGCCTGCACACACCACGCCATCACGTGTGGCGCCGGCGTTGGCCTCTTCTTCCTCATGCGCTCATCGTCGGTGCTGCTTGTCTTCGGTCCACGGAGTTCCTACTTTGGATCGCCGTATCTCGATATGTTTGGCGAAGAGGACATCAACGTACGTCGTGGACGACCACTCTACTTGAACGCCAAGCGCATGAAGGCACTGCAAGCACTGTACGCGAACCATCAGCTGGCCAACGAGGTCGCGCGCAATCGCCGCACCTCAGACCAGTACATTCGCAATAATTATTACTGACAGAACAATGAAAGAAGAGTGCTGACATAGATGACTGTACTGAGCACTTTTAATCGGACAGAAGAATCAACGCTAAATCCATTTGCTCAATGTTTGGAAACAGTAAAACTGTAAATTTACACCCTTTGATGTAGTGCCGTGATCTTTGCAATCATCGCCGCTTTTTCTTCCGGGATCATCTTGCTCAGATTTATTATGATGATGCGCTCGTTCATTGAGAAACCTTTCGCAACGTGTTGAAGGTGAAGAAAAGCATTATCACGAGTCATACCTTTCACTGCGTCAATAAGGCCCATATTTCCTTTGAGCTTAGCAGCAAGTTGTTCAAATTGAGCTTGATAACTTCGTTCTTCATCCTTCGCGTTTTCGTATTCATCAGCGGCCTGGCGCTTCCTTAAGAATCTGCGCGAATCGTGCGCAGACTGAGTCGGCGGTTCCCACTTCACCTTTGACAGCTCGGTCTTGTCCGAAATGACAGAGCTTTCGCCAATGGTTGCCATTACCGTGGCTACAGCAAACAGAATAGTGTAGGTTACGCGCATCGTGACGTGGTTTGAGATGCTGCGTTGAGTCTTGAGCAGCCTGGAGAAAATTGTGAAGTGAGCTCCGCACAGCAAACGGAAACGCGTGCTCGCCAAATCTTCTGATCCAGCATCCGATGAAACCCACGACTAGCAAATCAAATTCAAGCAATCCAATCGTGCAAGGTGAGTGTACATGTAATGTACATGTATTATATAATATGTGTTGAGATAAGGTTGGTACAATAATTCTTTTAAGAATTATTGTACAAATGTCAGTATGATTCATGAAAGCCACCGCTACACTGCACTCTACCTGAACACCATCCATTGGATGTTCCAACTCTGCGTTGGTATTCATAAATTGTACGCACGAAAATGAAGTAAAATATCGTCAAACTATCGCAAGTTTCGGAGGTATGATTATAATTTTTCCTTGTTACTTTGCATGAATGATAGCGAAATACATGTATGTGTAGCGAGTTCCAGGTATCAGTTCTCATTAAAATGATGCCGCAAATACTGTGGTGTGTTGCGGATGCTGAATACCGATACGTGTATTCAAATTTTAGCCATCACAAATAGTATATTATGGTAGCAACCAGGAATAATTCGACCCAATTCTCGTTAGGAAGTTAACTCTTTTAAGCATTGGCGAATCGAAGGTTTGCTGGTAACAATGCTGCTAGTATTTGCTTTCCAGCAAATTTCTACAAAGCCGGCAACTTACAAATCTGATCAGTTACTAGTAGTAACTGACCACTTCCTAGTATTCCCTGACACCTGCGCATTTGGAATCCAGACTGGATCACTCACGACGTGATTGAGATTGAGCGTCACTGATTTGCGGCTCGAAAAGGCGACGTTCCCAATAGTAATATTCTCCCTTCAGTGATATATGAACCACCTACGTGTATCAGTAAAATAGTTTGAAAGTATATTTATTATTACACATATTTGTTGCGTTTAAGGCTGCTACGCCCGAGGCGCACTTCGCAGCACCCTCGCCTGCCGAAATTAAGCAAA
>NBNE01000292.1:0-27262 GCA_002215365.1 Phytophthora megakarya
TAAGATAGCGTAAAATGAGAACTGTTATTTTTGTTTAAAGTGTTTCCTGATTATCAAATATCTACGGGACTGTCAGCGAGTGGCTGACAGTGATCCGCATCGCTGATTGGTAGAGGTGTGGCGCACTCTACCAATAGGATCCCTTTAAATGCAATCTTGATGTGCTTACACACCAAGATAGGAAACCTCTAACTCTAACCGGTTAACGTCGCGGTTAGAGTTTTGTGTAACCCCGTTACAGCCTCCGTGGGTCCTGTCGACACATGGGCTGAGGGAATCGGCTCTTCCACATTCGGGACGGTTACACTCTTGATGACCCCAGGGTGAGCTGCCAGCATCTGGATCGCCTGGAAAGCTTGGTCGACACGCTGATCGATCTGGGCCTGAGTGGTGTCTTGCTTCGACTCCATCCGGGCCAACATGTCTTGCTTCGATCTCATAGCATTCAGGGCAACCTAAAACGACCCTGACGTCGTTGAGTAGCGCGACCTTCCTGAACGGCTTGTCATTTCTGACTTGGTCGACCGACTTGGCGACCGCCTGGGTGAACGCCTTGAATGCTTTGGTTGCTGGTGTTTCCAAACAGCATCATTGGAATCCGATTCACTCGGGTAATCGTCACTTCGGTTTGTCTACGCCTGTGGGTATATTTCCGAGATGTCCTCGACCTGTTGCCCCTCCGAATGATGACCCGCCCCGACTCCGACATAACGACATCGTCAGGGTTGGCTGACATTGGCGGCGCCGAGGGCGACTTCCGCTACTTGGACGCCCAGGCTACTTTCAGGTTGGGTGACACCTCCCTGAGCTGCAAACGCCATTCCGGCTGGGAGGGCATGCGCAAACTGCATGTGCTGCACGGCGCCTCCAGTCATAGATCACATTGAGAACGCCGAGGATGAGCCATTCCCAGATGACCGGGATTCCGGCGTCCCAGAGAGATTCGACTCGTCCGAACCTGTTGCCGTTGCTCCAAACAGCGTTGACCCATAACCCGAGCTTGGCATCGGAGATCCACTTCGGGTTACCGACATCTCGCTCGGGGCAGCCATGCTCCGACCATCCTGAGTTGACGTTCGGTAGGACATCAGCGAACTCATTGACGGAATGGACGACGGCCGTGGAGGTGCGTGTTGCTGGTGTTTCGATTCCGGTTCTCCAAGTGATGAACTCAAAGAACTGCGATGCACCCGGTCTCCGGCTTTCCACAAAATTTAGGTATCACGCTAATGTAACATTTCTGTCGGCGATGTATTGTTGTTCTACGTGCATAGTAGCCTACTACTTCTTCGAATCGTAGCACTTCTCTCACTTACCATTTTGCCTTCTCCACGGTCCGCCAGCAACTCCGACCACCCAACCAGCTCCAGTCAGTAACGTGCACTCCAAGCTCGCCCGTCTTGTTTCTAAAATGTACTACCAACCTGGATTGTAGAACGGCTACAGACGGCAATGCCTACTACGGTAATGACTACACGACAGCGGCCACCACAGCTACGGAAAGAGCTACGGAAGTTGATATGGTTTCTACCCCGATTACTTCTCGGTTTTACTACGGTAGCTAGCGTGGTATCATCCGTGACTACGGCTACAGCTTTTACCCGAACTATCCTCTTCGGGTACGTCAACTTCAAGAACTCCGGCTACGGCTACAACTATAATTATGGTTACCCGGTTACCTCGACGGCTCGAATGGTGGTGATTCCTAGCTAAGTAGCGACTGGCTGCAACTATTGAAGTTACATGTTGTTTCCACGTTTAGCAGATAGATTTGAGCCTCCCCCTTCGCTCGGAGGAATTAGTCTCGACTGATATTAGTACATGTACTTTAACTTAAGACCTGTATTGTTGCTATGTCCACGAAGTTTGTGTATATATTATTGATAAGGAGCATTTTTTCGTTTAGTGAGACACTTACTGCATTCTTCGAAGTATAATTTAGAGTGGCTTATTTTTAGGTAACGCGTCATTCAATAATACGCACTACTATAAAGTGGTGTTATCCGAAACATATACGTCAACGGTTAGACTTTTATCAAAACGAACATAGCAATGACATCGATGTGCATGTCTTTCGAACGCATCTGGTGTTTGACTTGCTCAATTGGTATGTTATTCAAAAATAACGTCATTCTTAGCGATTTTGCTTCCCTTTTAACGTTTTGCTGGTGCATCAATTGAAATCTTACCATTGCACGACCAATGCGCATACCAATGATGACCTATGCCAGTCATGAGGTAAGCCAAATAGGGGCGCGGCCACCCCAGCAGGGCCCCACTAGAGTTTGAAGGACAGAAGTGGTAACCGCAGTTAGGCTCACCGAGTTTGAAGGACAGTAGTGGTAACCGCAGTTAGTCTCACCGAGACTATTTTGGGTGTGATGTTTCCGATTTTATAAACACAAAACAGTCAATGAGACTAAATTGCAATTCAGACTAATTTTGGTAACCCAAATACTCCTTTTTAGCGATCAGTTTCATTGTTTGGAATAGTGTTTGGATTGTATTGCATATTACCAGCAGTATACTATACGATATCGGTTTTTAAGATACCAGCAATCGCAACTTATTACAGTATAATGACCTGCACAGTTTCTTTGTGGGCATTTGGCCACATGGCCAAAATGGTCAAAAGTGCTAGCACACAAATATGTATCACGAGCCTAATGTCTGAATGAGACTATTTTGCAATACAGACTAATTGCAATTCAATTAAGTTCGAGGTTGGAATTATGAGGGCAGTGCTACTTTGTAATTTCGCGAAAATAGTTTCGAGTCGGAATGATAGGTTGGGATGGTATGCGACTCGGTTCACTAAAAGATGCCAACAAAGAGGTTGAGACAGCTCGAGGGGGGTAGGACGGAATGACGGAGGGACGGATTGGTTGCGAGCTTACTTGGTGGAAGATTTCTATTTTGAGTTTTACTACAATGGCATAAAACTGTAACACCTACGTGACGGACATCGGATCTACTATAAGAGAGGAGATTTCAATTTTGAGTTTTACTACTCTATCCTATATTAGGTTAAATTACTTCGAAAGAGCCTTGACCTTAGTTCATCGATCTCTATTAGTTATTGCAAACCAGAGGTCACAAATGGCGGCGGCCGGGTACCCAAACCCACCCGACACGTTTCCAAACCGGGTACCCAAACCCAGCCGACACGTTTTCAACCGGGCACCCAAACCCACCTGATTTTACCCGATGTGTTTTGATACTCTATCTTGAATTTGTAAACGGGTTATACATAAAAGAATATGTACGTGAAATAATAAAATGGTTTATTTTTCTTAAGGAAGGTCTGAATTAGATTTACCTATAAGAATGTCATCTAGTAAAGATGGGTTAAGAGAGTTCCTCGCTTTGTTCATTGTATTTCCAGCTAAGGAAAATTGCTCTCTGAAATGGCGTTCGAAGCGGGAATACAGAGAATGGTGCGTGCAACTTTAGCCAGTTTAGGTAAACTCGTGCTGCTTTTCTCATACCACCATTTCAACAAGTTTAGATGTTCTCTTTCACTCTTGGATGACCTGATTACCCAATACTTGTTGAATTCATGCTGTTCTGCAGAGATGTCCTCCTCAGAGTCACTATCATCTTCGTCAGATGAATACAACGAAACTGCACCCAAACTACTAGCATGTGAACCAATTTTTTGTTTTTTGGGAGGTGATTCAGTCGCCTCGACATTCTTTTCACTTTGTACCATAGCTAAAAGTTCAGCCTTCGCGGCGTCGATACTGTCTTGAGGTACGTCAAATTTGTGAAGCCTGTTTTTTTGACCGGGGTCCAGAAGAGCAGCAATAATGTGATATTGATCCAGAGACCACTTGGGAACCGAATGCTCTTTGATGAGATTCTTTGAGGTATGGCAGTCAGCAGAAGTAATATCAATATTTTACATATCAGCCTCCCATTTTCTTGTGGGTAGGTGATAAAGCGGGCTCCTACCTCGATCATAAAAAGTATCTTCTAGACGAGGGGTCTGATGTTGTATGAGCGAGTAGCGCTCATACACCATGCAACGAATTTGAGCGGTTACATCTGGTTGGGGTCATATACGGTACAGATCTGAATATGGATCAGACCGCGTACTGGGGGTTGCACCCCCAGATCCCCGCGGTAGAAAACAAAGATCTGGTGGGGGCAAAGGGTCCGTTCGCTGTTGAGCTCGTCGCTGGGCCCGCCTCCGCAAATATCGCGCGGCCCTGCTTCGCGGGCACCCCGCGCGAGTTTGCTATGGCTACGCTCCTCGCACACGCTCTCTACCGACCCTATACAAAATTCAAGTCAAAAATATGTTCCATTTTCAGATCTGTACCGTATATGATCCCAACCGATTTTTACCATTTGAGCAGCAGCTTTAGCAATACGCGTTTCGTCATATACATGAACTCCTATATTTGGCACGAACGTAGCAATTGCTATCGGGTTGACTCGCTGTAATGTTGTTTTTGAACATTTGTTCAAGTGGCTTGTCAATGTCGAATTTCCATTCGATGGCTTAAAAGCGTACACAACATATCAATTATTGCATACCACAAATTCATTTCCTTTTGCGTCACAAAGAATAGCCTTTGCTTTTACGTGAGCAATTCGAAACTGCTTCCAACAATCCGATGTTGTCGATATCGCCTCTCACAAGGAAAAAATTGGATTTTCTAACTTGTACTGGAGTTCTTGCTGGATGGCTACCTTCATCTTTGAGGGGTCAATTTGTCTAATAGTCTCTAGTCGTTTCCTGCCTTGACTAGCATCATCTACCGTTCGGGTAGCTTTCTCATCATCCATCTGGATCCACTAGTTATCAATTGTTCACCTGACCAACCTCGTAAATGTTCAGTAGATCACTGATAATTAGTAAGCAAATCGACTATTTGAGCTTCAATTACGCGGGACTTACCCACAGCAGTGCGGTTTGATATTTGAAAACCACGGTCCATACCCGAAATAATTAATGCAGCAGGGTACACGTACCCAACAGCATTATGCATACTTCATCCCGCTGAGAACGAATACATCCGAGTGCAATTTGACAGTTTCGAGCTGTCAATGATTCAAGATAACAAATTCAGCACCCTATTTTCAGTACTATGCTAGGGATAACTATGGTACTCAACGTTCGACTTACCGCTCATTCATGTGTGCGTCTGGATCGATAACGCCGCCGCAGTTGCATGGTGCAACAAGCTCTCCAGTTCCAATCCTCTATCTCAAGAAATGAACCGAATATTTGGTGCTATAGAAGCCGAGTGGAGCGTTCGCGTATCGGCAGGCCATCTCGCAGAGTCAATTAACTTTCTCGTTGATCTGGGATCACTGCATTGTCCGGTGTACTACTCACTCAATGGAATAATCTAATCTCGAAATGGATGCGGGTTCAGGTACCACAGATCATGAGGACAGTTTACAACGGAGGATGCTCGAACTTCAGCAGCACTCCCTTGCAGACACGTCACGACACCCGTACCCGTCTACATGGCAGCAGTGGAGTTCGTTCTATCATTGAATTCAGCGATCTCCATGGCTTCCTGAAGAAGTCCTAGTCGCCCAATCTCTCCAGTTGGGTTAACTTGCCATCGACCGCTGGGCGACATCACCCAGCAACAAAAACCGATAACAAAAGCTCCTACATCGCCATACACGCTCAACGTAGCCATGCCAAATAATATCATCGGGTGAACGCTGGCTTCGAACCTAACATCTACTCAAGCCTCGCCACTGCATTCGCAGGTATGACGACGTCTCAGCCGACCATCACAACAAAAGGCCCCAATCACCATTGTTATGATCGAATGGATTCCAACAACATCGACTTTGAGATTCTTCAACAACGACTCATTTATGGAGCTGCGTTGGGGGCTTCTACTATCACTTACGATTTCCAAATATCTATCAGTAGAAGGTGGAAGACAAGACTACGCTTTGGACGTCTAAGACGTCCAAGCGGTTGACATCGAGGGTTGTCTCGCGGTCAACGTCCGAGGTGCCACACAAGCGGTACTCACAATTTGAGGAAGTAAAACAGCCTAAGATGGGCGAGGATACGCACGATCAGACCACGGTTTGATATGCCCAGTACTCGCCGCTGTCATACTGCTACAATTAGTTGATCAACACACCCTTCATCCGACTGACGTAATATGCTCATTCAGCAGCACGCGAATGCTCAAGACCGAAGAACTATCCAAAGTTGTGAAGGCCGTAACCTCAGCCTCTGGCTTCAATCCACAAAACTACGCCTACCACTTCTTTTGAAGTAGAGGAGCTACGGCGCTACTAGCAGGAGGCGCAGACTCAGCGACAGTCAAGCTCCATGGCCGGTGGAGACCAAACACTTTCCAAAGATACCCAAATTATGGCGGCAACGTGGGTGATGGCTGACACTGGCAAATATGGCAACATGAGGTCTGCTAGACCGTTTTCCGAATGGGGTTCATGTGACGGGCTACATCCAGTACATTTGTAGGTAGAGTTACATAATTAGATACAGACTGTAAGTACACATCAGGCAAGTAGCGCCCGTTGTACTGGCACTTCCTGATTGGTTGACACTACGATGAGTTTCATTCAATATCAGATCGACATGTATTTGAGTGTGCCTGCGCCTAATCCATAACAGAGTTGAATTTACCCTAGAAGACTAAGGCTTGTGCTCGTTACTGCGAGCTTCCTCTAAATCAAATCGTGTACGCCAGTAACAGCAACTCTAGCCCCGACACAGTTCACGTCTAATTTGAAATAATTACTCCTGGTGTAGCTTAAACCCTTCATTGCATGAGGCAGTTGATCCCATATCTAACCTCAATTTCCCTACCGTTGGTCTGCTCTATTTACACCACGGATCATGACTCACGTTCGTCACTTGCCCCACATTACAATTTGTCTACACCAGCGGATCCTACTTATGAAAAAATGCGCCGCCAGTTGTAGGTAGTGGTGTTACCAGCGGATTTAGCAATCGTTGCGTAAATTTGTGTTTGCTGGCATCTAGTTACGGTAACTTAAAATTAGATTATTACTCGTACAATCGGAATTTAGAGAAACAAAACCACTCCGTATTCTATTTAGATATGGTAAATGGTTTGGGGACCTCCATTTTACTGTCGTGTTAGCTCCTAGTCTCTACTATTTTATAATCTTAGCGTCGCGTTATTTTCGTTTCCACCTCCGAGCGTGGCTTCTCCAGTATCGTTAACGTTTAACGTTTAACGGTATGTTATTTAATTACATTTTGCAATCTATCAGGCGTTTATTGTAGTTTTCTCTTACTCCATTTATGTAGTAGGCACTTGATTTGCATTTTGAATTGACCTGATGTTTTCTAACCTATACATATACCGGTGATGTGTACTACCCCTAATTTCATAGGCTTTAATGTTATATACCGTATACGATATCTCTTTATTTTACGTCTCCCAATTCCGTGTCGTGTTTTGTCGCTAAATAATTGGTATTGCCATTCATCTCCGTGCTACAGCAACGTGTAATACAGACCTTCTTAATAGCAGCACTTGAAGATTTAAAGCGGCAATGTGCCGTTTTTAAGCGTCTGAGCGTGCCGCTATTAACGTGCACATGATTTGTTGAAGAACAAACTGTGCACTACGCTGCAGGTGTCTCCAAAAATCCCCTCACGTAAAACGTTCCAGGTCGCTCATGCCTTGTAATATAGTCTATTAGCCGTTGCTAAAAACGTCAGTGGCGCTGTGCCGTGTGTACAATGTCAGTTCTACCAATATTTTGGACGTGAATTGGCTGTTGACGTGAAAGAAAGAGACCTAGAACTGTCGAAGATACAAACCTCACTATTACGTCGAACACAATGAAAACTGTCATCCACTGAAGTGGAGCGAATATCAATGTCTTAGTGAGTCGGCAAAAGCAAGTTTTTCAAGTTCAGAATAAGTAAAAGCTCGATGTATGCATTTTAGGAGCCAGAATCAGAGACCCTGCCGTTGGCAGTACTCAAAGAGCAAACGTACGAAATCATCTCCAACGAGGGTTGGATTTCCTTGCAGAAGGTGGTGTCGGGAAATTATGCAAACCAACGCCAGTTTACTGTGGATTATTGTCCGTGTTCACTAACATAGCTTTTATGGAGTCGGACTTCTCCATCTCTTTTGGCTAACACAGCTTCTATGGATCCATCCTGTCATGAAGCAGTAATTGAGTGACCGACGTACTGGAAGATAATTTCGAGTTTGACAGGCTGCATAACCAAACACCGTAACCTTGCTAATAAGTACAATATACGTTCGGTATATAAATTACGTACAGTAATTTCAAGTTACATACTTAATAGCGGCACAACGCCGGTATTAAGATTCTGGAGGTGCCGCCATTCAGCTAATACGGCTAATAGCGACATAAGCTGGTCTGGTGTACTACCAATAATACATTCCACAGCAGATATTGAACTCATATTGCGGTAGTTGCTTTTTCTCGACCACTACGCTTATTTACAGTACACTGTAATGTTAATAATACGTTTAGTTTCTTTCGCTTGCGTTTTTTATGCCACTACTCTATCTACTGTATATATGCGCAATACAATGTAATTCTGCATGCTTTACTAAATTATCCAAGCTATACATATTCTGTTTCACCTATCCAGCTTTTCCTTTTTCTATCCATGATATTCTTACTCTAGGCTCTAACGCTACGGATGTTACCCTAAAGTTAAATATTCTACTAAATTCTATTCTCATGATGCTTAATGCTAAATCTTATTCTAAATGTGGATTTGACGAAAGGCGGTACTCGTCAACTGGAATTTTTTCGTTGCGTGATCGCGAGAACATTTTTAGTCAACCATACTGTGACTTTCGGTATTTTAGCCAATCAAATAATACTGTAACACCTAGTGTGACGGACATTAGATCTATTATAAGAGAGGAGAGATAACATTTATGAACGGACATGATCAATCCCAAGCCGTGCGCTAAGTACTCGGATGAGCTCTGAAAGTTTAGCTCATACTGTCAGAAAATACATAGTGTGTGTTTTTCGTCGTATTCTTTTCCAGCATTTCAAGGTGGCGTATTTCTTCAAGAGCATCTTTGTTCTAGGTGAAATAGCTGAGATTTCTAATTGTCAGCTTTTCTGTAAGATATGGTTGATCCAGTAACTCGCGTTAGTGGTACCTCAAACTACGCACGATATTGGTACATATATAGCATATACTAGACATATATTGTGCCAAAGTTGCGCTTTTTGGTCAATTGACCAAACCACCATCAAATCGACGCTTCACTCGTATTAGGTAATAATAAAAATGCTATTCGTCTGTGAAATGCAAGTCTGTCACCACTAAAGGAAAACTGTTATAAGTCTTTGCCGTGTAGCAGCAGGAACAAAACCACTGCAAGGTTATTAGTGTGCAACATCTAGATCAAATAGTAAAACATGCCGCTAAGAGAGTTGTGCCGTGGGCGTCGGCAAGACCAAGACAGCTTTGTACTACGCTGAATCGAATTTGGAATGGTACAAATATGTATGAAGTATTGTTACTTTTGTGGTATTGTTACACATGGATGATCAGTAATATGAAGGTGCGATATATCATCACTTCATCTCTAGCTTGAAGAAGCCTTCACGTGTCTGCAGGCCCATTCTAACACTGTGTTTCACTGTCGCTACGACTTCTGCTGTCTTGGGTATTTGCGCATGGAGCTCGCTCATATCAATACAAAATCAGCAAAGACGATCGATAATTGGATTAATATGTACGCCCGTACAGGAACCTACCAACGTGCAGACACGAAAGGTTTTAGGAGAATCCCAACGGCCATCACCAGTGATTATGCGATTAATATGATGATCATCCGCACGACTACCTAGATGAGGCTCAAGATGCGTTCATGGGTGCTTATGGTATGACCATCTCGGAAAAAATAATAATATCTGTCGCTTATGTGCTGAACGCCTGTTGTGCTCAAATCAATGCTTAAACCCTGTTTTGCACGCTGAAAATCTGTTGCTCGATCGATCACCTTCACGACAGAAGTTAAGCGCTAGACTCGTGCCATTCTATTTTCAGCAACTGGATGCTGAATCGTCGCAAAGTTTGTTGCAACACTCGTTGTACTCTCAGCGCACTCACTAGGCTTACATATGCATATTCCTCTCGACGTGCGGCCTCAATCTCGATGGACGAAGCGTCAGCCGTATCCGGTTACGTGAGCGATGCCTCCAACGCTAAAGACGTGAACGACGTGCTGGAGTACGAGGACGATGACGGTGATGGTCCAAGTGAAGTAGCGAACATCCACTTGTGTGACGACATTAGCGATGATGGAGATTTCAACCAACAAGTAGAACCCCGTATAGAAGTGTCGGCCTCACCTACTGCCTCCTTTGAAGGCGATGGTGGCGGAGGGTTTAAATCAAGTGGTGAATAGCCAGGTGCAAGACGTGCTTGGTGGTGGAGGAGGAGGCGGCCCAGTTGAACATGAAGTGGTCTACGGTAAATAGACTGTTACCAGGCCTCGTTTGCAGTGGATAATGCAGCCTCAAATGTCTCTCTTGATTTTGGAAGTGATGGTGGTGACCTTGGCGTGACGCTTCAGAACAGCGTTGCAGCGATTCCAAGACAGATCTACAAAAGCATTGCGTTTTATGACACATTGGCTGAGGGTGAGCAAGCTCTTCACAGCTTCAATCGTTTCATTTACACTTATCGAACTCAGTACGTCCCTCCATTTGTGCTTGGAAAGGTGTACCACTGTTACCCGCATATTGGGTGTCGCCATCGCATGAAATTGGCCATACATCGTGAGGATGAAACATCGTTTCGCTATCAGTTGCTACAGCGAGGTCATCACTGCGGTGCTAGTGTCTGTTTACCTGAGCGTGGTATTTCTCCCGTACTGAATCCAGAAATTGATGCACTTTGAAGTTAGGATGTCGGCAGGACGCGTCAGAAACATGATGATGTTCAAGTACATTCGCGAGCCTGACATGCTGACGCATGTACCCGAAGTTCGAAAAATGGAAAATCGCATGGCTTTCCTGAAGAGAACAGTAACGGGTGGGTGGGAGATAAACAAATCTGAAACGCTGAGAAACTGGGCATCGCTGAAAATGTGCCAGGACTACAGTTCATTCCATAGTGTTGATGACGATAACTTTGCTGAACGGATTGCAATGATTGTATTGGATGAATCCGAACACATGACTGCAGTGGTAGCCTCGAGGTTGCATCTATGGGGTCGTCGTTACGACACGTGTACTCTTCAGAAATGCTCGCCAGGCTATACAACATCAAGCGTCAAATTTGGTAATGCCGACTGATGGGACTTACCCGATTCACTTTGGTGGGTGGCCTCTCGTAGATCGTGGCGGCATATCGGTGGAGACGACGGAATCCGGTTTTGTGCAGCGATTTCGTCCTTGGTTATATACGTTTGTACGCACAGAGAGCATACCTGCGTATGAAAATTTATTCAAATCTTTAGTCAAATACGCAACAGTATTTTATAATGTCGACGTTTCGGTATCAAGTGCAAGTATCGACCACTCAGATGTCATCGCCTCTGCACTGGTCTCGGTTTGGCCAAATGTCGAGATACTTACATGCTGGGAGCAGCTACTGCGATAGTCGCGTAAACAGACAAAGTTGGCGGCTGGAAAAGATTTCGTAAAAGAAAGAGTGCAGCCTCATCCCAGGTTATTGCATGATGCACGCTCGCTCAAACGGTTTCGGTCACTTGCTAAGCGTGTATTGACATCTTGGAAAGCTGAAAATGAGGGTAACCTAGCGAACTGGCTACAATCGGTGTATTTAACGCCGCGTTGGGAAAGTTGGCATGTAGGTAGTTCGTCAGTTCCTGGATTTTCGCCGACCCAACAACCAATTGAGAGCCATCACAAGATCATCAAGGCCATCGTGACAGACTTCAAAAAGGCTCCAACGTTATCGGTGTTGAACTCCGTACTGCCATGGATTCTGCTGTACGATGCTACGACCCTATCTTCGGGGAATCGAGGACACTTTGCAGAAGGTATGCGAATGTATCTATCGTTTTTGTTTACCATTTTACTGAGCGTTTTCGTGATAGATTCACTACCGTTGGGCGCTGTAATGCAGGCGAAGGATAATTTGATTGTTTCTCAAAATCACTGCATCGTACACACGAAGGCAACTCAAACACCAGCTCGGATATTTTTAACAGTACTAGATCAATGGTACACTCGGAAATCTAGCAGGAGCGCCAGTCACAGTAGAACGAACAGAAAGGTACAATAGTAGATATTTTTTGCGAACACCTGCTATTAAATGCGCTTGAATTCCTTGATGCGACAGATTTCAGCGTTCGTTGAGAGACTGGCTTGGTAATGAAGAGCCTATCGAGGACACGCAGGTTATTTACCTGTCACTACACCAAGTGACGCTAAAGCATCAGCTTCTTTCTCAAATGGAGCCGTTGCCACTGCGGTCGAAATGGCAGTTTCCGGAGGTAAATTTTATACTCGAATTGCGCATTTTCTTTTTGCTGATGCTGTGTGGATCTAGATCCGATCTATTCGCAATGCCCTCAGTTATACATGCAAGAGGTACAAACATCCAGCTTCACTTCATCTTTTACACAAACTCAATATCGAACGGACTCTAGAAACAATTCTCATGCTTGGATTGCATCACGAAATTGGGACTGCACTGCAACAAGACCAGTAGTACTACATTGACCGTCTTATCAGCATTTTTACTAAGAACCTGGGTACGCTGAAATGACCTGTGGTTGAAAAATTTACTGTAGTAGATGAAGGGGTGGAAGTCCCAGATCGTCGAATTGGCCAAGTTGCTGCGTGTAGACTATCGCCACAGTATGGTGTTTACATTTGGACGGCGACATTTCTTGATGGAGGGAGAGTTGATTACAAGGTGGAAGAGCTTGCCCATGCCATTCGTAGATCTCGCGACCTGAGTGCTGCGTAAATACTGCATTCGGAACACATCATAGTTCATCCTGTTGCTGCGTTTGAAAGGAACAGTGTTTCGTAGTTTAAGCTCTGAATATCTGTGCATAGAGTTTCAGCATTGAATTTCTGTTGTGCTAAGTTCGCAACAGATATTAATGGCTCGCAACAGGAGTTAAGAATAGATTTGCACGCAACAGGCGTTCAGCATTTGAGCCACAGATGTTAATTAGCACCCGACCATCTCCACTTCGTTGGTCTCGCGGCTTATTCATGACGCTGACCTAACACTAAAATTACTGGAGCGGCAGCAATGCATATCAAAGCAATGACCATTTAGATTTGTGGAGACAAGACAATTGGAGCCATAGTAGCGTAGTGTTCCTCGACGAACTCTCGTTTGACAATCGTACAATGATTCGAAAGCGAGGGTACTCGCTTAAAAGACAGCAAAATCGCAATTCGTGGTGAAATTCAGCGTAAACTGAGAGTTTATGTGCTGAATTTATGGGTGTAACCGGAAACATCAACTATTACGACACACAAGCATCATTTGATCGGGTTGAGTTCCTTCGATGGTGTCGGGGCTTTGCGTACTCCATCCATGGTAATATCCTTGTTCAAGTTGTGTGGGATACTGGACAGTGCTTCAAACCACGTGACCTAGAAATCATTTACTTCCTGCGTAGTATTGGAATCATCACGAGTTTTACCTGCATACTGCCCGTTCTGCAATCCAATCGAATCAATGTGTTGCAAGCCATTCTTCCACCGTCACTAATTTGGGTCGTCCAGCAACAATTTGTTGCCTTTGTTGTGGAAGCTTTCGGACGGTTTGAGAATTCCAGCATGCCCAAGGTTTTTGAATATTGTGTGTGAAGCGTTCAATCTCACTTTGATCCGTCTGGTGCGATGGCGAAGGAGCTTCGCTATGCGACAGGCGTTGCCAACACCGTAGTACGCACTGACGAAGAAGAGAGACTACATACGTAGGCAACTCGATGAAATTGAAAGCTAAAGAAAAGTAAAGGTTCTTGGTTGAAGAACAATGGTTCGTCTTCAGTGTTCTCAATGTTTACTATTGGGATCGGGTCTGTCGGTGGCTCGTGGTAAGGGGATAACTGCGAGTGTATCCCCAAGTGTCACTCGACGGTCCTGTAACACAATTGCTTGATTGTTCATGCGTCGACCCATTGCCTCCAATTTGTTCTTCAGCTGTTAGTTGTCGGCAACCGCATCGCCAACGATATCAAGTGCAACACGACGGGATCTGGCAAGGTTGACCAGGTTGGCCAGGTATTGCTCGGCTTTTCCACCCCGCACTAAATGCGAAACAGTTCCTATTGGAGGCTCTAGCACCACCGCTTCCCATGTAGAGCTATCCAGGTTTCGCATAATTCAAATAGCCCCTATCAGCCAGACGGCGGCGCTACCTTGATACGCAACTCCCCCATAATCGTGCACATGTGCCACTATCTCACGAATCGAGATTTCTGCGGCAACTCGACAACGTCCATGAATGCCTCTATAGCATTCGGAATGCTCGCCAGTATTCAAAGATCGGCAACAATGGTGTCACCACGACACATGACAACCGACCGGTTCTAGGCTTGCTCAGACTTTGCGGTCGGAACAAGATGCATATTCCATTTGAACTACTTTGCTCTAATCTACCCGGCTTCCATAGGATTTTCATCTGACCAGACATCGTCCGGCTTAATGGCGATCCGCTTTTTACGACAGTGAAATCGCTCCAAAAAGTTTAGCATAATATTGCTGACCGTGGAATCAGTAACAGCAAAGACTTCGAGCATTGCGCCCAAATGCTCCCGCTTTCCCACGGTGTCCTTGACAATAGGCTGCATCACCAGTTGTAGTCGATATTGGTCTGCATCCTAGGGATCTCCGTTTTCTGGTGAGGTCTGTAGGGAAACACGAGTTTGACGACGGACAGGAGGTGCCGAAGGTGAGAGGGCTTGAGGTGGAGTTTGCTCACACAGTGGGTATGGTGATACACGTGCACTTGGTGACGGAGTAGAATGTGGTGCCCTTTTAATGGTTGTGAGGGGCCGGTTTGGGGTTGGTGTTACACCTAAACTTGAATATCCGTCTTCTTGAACACCGGTCGTTGCTGTTGAAGCAATGATAGTTTCTCCAGTTTTCGCAGTCATGTTGCTGCAATGTTGCTTGTTGTGGCCCTGACACCGTGTTGGACAGATAGATTTGAGTGTTTACACAAAGGAACCTTTAAATAATATAATATACACTTTATTGTCTTGCGTGAGTGGCTGCAGTGTCATCTGTGGAGTTCCGAATACCAAGTACGTTATGTTCATCACTTTGGTCTACTACAGCTATCGTGACAGGATGGTCTTGTGGTGATGCAGTCAATCTGAGTTCGTTCAAATTGCGCATCTGATACATCATTTCAGGAAAGTTTCCAATCAAAATGACAATCAGTCGGCGGATGTCTGGTAGTGCCCCGTTCGAGAGATCCGTAAACTGAACTACCCCCGTCGTTAGTGTTGTGCACTGTAAAATTTGATTGAATCGCGCTGCGGTCATTGCGATTATTGTGTTTATCCATTCTGACGAAGTAATAGCACCTACACCTGATAGAAGGGCTAGATACTGAATATCCATAAACCCCATCCACTTGTTCTGAGTTCCCCATAAGGAGTACGAAGGAACTTTCGGTGTGCTGCCGAAGCTGACCCAATCAGCCTGAGGCAATCCACCGTAACGGAATCACTCGCCCAAACGAGTGTGGGGGGGGTACGATGTGTTCAACTACATTAAGGAACGCAATTGTTGCCTCCTCGTGTCCCTGAACAAAAGCATTGGGTCCGCCCATCAACACCATCTCTACCCACACACTAAACAAATTAGTCCGCTTACTGAACGCTGCAATCTTGGTATCCAGGAGTTATGTACTTCATCGGCGATGGTGTAGCACAGTCCCACGAAAACAGTATGTCTCCTACCAATCTGCGAGTTTTGGTCGAATTTTGGGCCCATGTTGTCACGGCCACAGCAGCCATTGCAAGTAATTCAGCTGTTAAACTCGGTAGTGCTAAACCACCCTCAGTTCGGGGAAGGATGGTGATGGCGTTTGAAATCCAAGCGCGTCCTTGCATATGCTCTTCTTCAAAACATCCGAATCACACGAAATGGTTGATACATTTCGGTAAGTGACCAACGATAGACGTGGATGGCCACGAGTGACGACCAACGTACAGCAAAGCAGGGATAATAACCGCTGAGACCACCATTGAACGTTGGTTAGCAGTCAGTGTCAAGCTCAACCGCTTTCTGATGCGTTCTGCGCCTAGTTTCCAGGTTTGTTCTGTTGTGTTTGAGCTTCCTACCTGAATGCACAAGTATCTGGATGTTTCTCCAGCGTCTTGGAAACGAAAAACATTTGGTAATTGTTTGAATGACATACTGTCCTTGGCGGCTGGGGCGATTATAATGGTCTTCGATTCGTTGATCACTAATCCAGATGCATGCCCATAACGTTTGGTTGTGTCCAACAAGGCAGATATGGTACGTAGTATCTAGTAAATATGAGGCTGTAGCATCGGCAAACTCACCTACTTTCAACTCTACGCACTCGTTCTCTGTTGCTAGCTGGATACCACGAATGTCACTTTGTTTTTGCGGTTACTGATATAATGGTTCCAAGGCCAAAATGAAGAGGTCCGGAGCGAGTGGACATCCTTGGCGAATCCCGCGGGTTACCATTACCTAACGCGACGATATTCCATTAATTAAAATCTAATCGTTGTTCCAGTGTACAAAGCTTCAATTACGCGAAAGAAATGTGCGATTATCCATGGCCATATACAAGACACATACAAGAATTCTCGGAATAGAGAGTCACAGACCTTAGTAAAATCGAGCAGAACCGCAATTGCATGATTTGATTCTGGAAATGACTTTGCCGGTGCTTGTGCAGCCGCAAACAAATCCAGTGTATCATGTTTGTGACGTCGAGGAACGAACCCGTTTTGGTGCGGATGTATAATTTGTTCCAGCATCGGGGCTACCTTAGTCGAGAGAAGTCTTGTTAGAACTTTATAGTCTGTGTTTAATAATGCGAGAGGTCGATATTTTAGCGGATTTACATCGATTTTCTTTCTTTTTCAAGCAAAAAATGTTTGCCTGGAGAAACGTTTGGAAAATCACCGGCTTCGTACCATATTCGTTATAGGTTCGTAAGGATAGGGAACAAAGTCGCAGCATAATCGCGGTACCAATCATTACCAAGGCCGTCCGGTCCACATCCTTTGCCTGTATTGCAGCCATTGAGGGCTTGAGAGACGGATGCGTCTGTAATAAATTCGCTATCAGCTAAAACTTCTGTGAATTTGTCTCCCGACGTGATATCCATCCACTCAACTACGTCGCAACTGTCTGAAAATGCTGGTATTGGACCTTGCAGAATTGGGCTCCATGCATCTGCAAATGCTTCCGCTTTCTCCTGTACATCATGGATCATACCCCCATCCGCCGTCCGTAATGTTGGAACTACATTATCAGTAAATTTGCACGAAATCCGTTGAAAGAAAGTTTTGGTAGATTTATCATATGTTCTCGGTAGAGCCTATGTTGCCGACAACGTGCTCGTTCGCGCCTACAGTCAGCAATTGCTCGTTCTACAATTTGCAACTCGGTATACGCTGCGTCTCCTGTAGGAGTCGCTGCAGCATCATGTGCTCTCAACAATGTTCGAGTGCGTTGCTTGTATAGTCTCCTACGTATTTGTCTGTAGGGGTTTGTCAAGCGACGGCGCTCCGCGGCTCTGGTTTTCCGAATATCAATCACGCACGTAGATTTAAATGTATCCCAGATCTGAGCGGCCTCGACGAGGCGTATCTCCTCCGAGTCCAATGCTGACCGCAACTCACCTAGCGCTCGTTCGATACAAATTCGTATGTTTTCCGCAGCAAACGTTGGAGGAGGATATACCTTGCATGGTTTAATTCTTGTACATGGGTTGTCAGGCGACTCTTGGACAGGTGTGTACAGTTCCCTGTCGCATATTGTTTGCCCTGTAGAATTGAGGGATCAGTTCAAAACAATTTTTGTGTCAATAACCCCTGGACCAAACGTTAGTATGTGGTTGTATTGAGCAATTTCAAGCAAAACTTACATACTTTGGAGTGTTGAATACCAAAACGAGGGAAATAGATCGTTGCACCCTACAAGGAAATTATGCACTTTAAAGCAATAGTAGGGGTAAGCTTGAACTTGCCAGCTACGGTGAAGCCTTCAAAGCATTGGCGTGCCTTTCTCACTAGAAGTCTCGCGCAATTCCAGAGTGTGAAGTCATAGGCCCTGATCACAATCCCTGTTTTCCGCATTGTATCGCACATTCGAAGATTGAGTATATACCTGTCTACGGCGTAAACTTCCCAACTGAGTCTCCCTGTCGATCCATAGCGTGGTATCCGCTTTGAATTGCTTCTTGTATATATACCGGAATTTCTGGTCACTTTTGAAATCAACATATCAGCCATGAATTCATTTCTTTCTTCGGTAAATCCTGCTCTAACCTACTGCTCCACCATCGTGCGAATATTGCGACCTTCTCTCCCCTCCTCCGGGGCTGGTTTGGATCGATTCCCCAGTGTTTCTCCACAGTCTGCAAGACATTTGAAGTCGTTCGGGCCACCACATCACAGTCATCACCGCCGGGTGGTTGTCGATCATGTTACCACGTTGTAGCCCGTCCATCACAAACGCTTTCTTCATGGTTCGATTTAATGCTCATATTCTCACACATTTACTTTAAAATGCGAGTTTGAAACTCGCATCTTCGCGCTACAGTTTTCAACCATGCTGAACCACAGCAAGCTACTCGCAGTCGCACACATGCATTGTCACCAACGCTCACACACACACATTTCGCCTGGGTTCAGGTACATTTTTTTAAATTATCTTCCTAAAATGAAATCGAAATATTAGAAATTGTAATTGTACTGAACGATTAGGTTGTGGTTAGGTTACCTATGCTCGAAAAACGTATGCTCTTAGTGAGTTCCATATAAAATATAATTTTTCGATAATATGTTTGATTGCATTACCTCCTAATCGTTTAAAACTTCTATTAAAATAGAAGTTTTAAAATAGTACCACTTTTGTGAAATAAAGTAATTAAATAATATCAAAATTACTATTAGGGGACAAAGTCCCCACTTTCATTCATGTGAACTTTCTCTTATTATTCTATTTCTTATCTTGTTTAAAGAGGTAAGTATTGTTGATATTTGGGTTGAGAGTGCTGTACAGGGGTAAAAATGGCTCCCCTTATTTCGGTTAAAGAACATCGAGTGAACTACATAAATATTTGAAAGATCAAACAGTTGGTTCGATAGGTACTATCACCTTGAGAGAGCGGTTGCGATGTCATTAAAATGGAGGAACACGATCTTTACAAAAACTTCTAATAAAAAGTGGGAAGGATGTTTCGTGAGGATTTGATTAAATTGATACTGATTAGCTCGGTTTGAAACGCTGATGTATGGCTACTTCAATTTGATTTTACTCAGCTGTTTGATAGATCAAATCCGCTATTTGGAGTGAGTTAGTTTGGTTACGCAATCAAGAGATCGTGTCAATTAGCTAGCAGCATGCCAGCGATCATTCCATATACATGGGTTCATCTACAGCGCACGCGATCCCGTGCAGAAGCTGTGTGACCCCAAGCAGCAGCTGGCGTGTGTTGTGACATCCCCATACTGCTGAACCCAGCGCTGCTCAAGTTCTACGGCAAAACCGATCCGGGTGTACAGGCCCTAATGTTTGTATTCCTGTATCCGGCCAAACAACACGGTATCAACTGCTCAGGGAACAGTATAGTTTAATAAGCTCTTACTTACAGTAGATTTGCTCTAATTTTGGACACGTTGATGTATTTATTAAAGTTTGCTAAAGACTACAAGGTTTTATTGGTTTGCTACGTACAGCACATAATGGAGATGTATTTTGTCAGTGGAGTGTACTATTTTCCAAGATTCGCATTCGAAGATGAATAGCTCGATGCTGCTGTAGTGGTTGCGGGAGCCTCAACCCCGTGGCCAACTCGTCCAGTGACTGACACGAGCAAGCAACTCGATGTCACCCTTCATGGACAGCTGGTACCACAGCCGGTACAGCGACTACAAAGATGAATACCCCATGCATGTCTCCCGCGTCTCGTTGAGGGAACCAAGTCTGAAGACATCTGAGCAGAAGCATACTTTTTGGGGATCGGTAACTCCACATGAATAAAATTGATTGATTGATGTAAAGGCAGCAAACGTATTATCCGGAACAATGACCATATATACGAATCTAGCCGATCCGGGTACTCAATGGTGACCGACGGCCCGTAACGAGAGTGGATATGTGGAGATACGGATACGAAGGATACGGACATGAAGACACAATGACGGATCCGTCATACGAAGGATCCGCGAGTGGGAACGTTGGTGAGTACCCAGGAAATTTCTGAGTAAGCAAAGCCGGATCTGCGATGGAGTATCAAGCCCAGGCCGGATCCTGAATATATTCGGATAAGGGACCTCAGGGAACTACAGATTGCGACATATTGGTGACGATCGAAGGGGATCGATCTGGATCCGACATAAACTGTCAACACCAAATGATTTCGCGCATGTTCTGAATGATTGCAGGTGCTCACATAAAACCAGTAATCAAGCATGTGGATCCTACGTTGTAGAGGTAAGACATGCTATGGTATAGGACGTAGGAATAACAGAGAATGGAATTTGCATCGTTAGGCACAAGTAGTTGGCTTTTTTATTTATTCTACCCTTAGTGTACTAAAGACACCTCGGATTAGGATGTTACATTAGCCCTACACGGTGTTCACGTATTTAGAATATAGGATTTAGCGTTAATGTGTTTAACCGGATAATGGGTTCTGACGACCTAGCAATATATGCTATACGTGCAAGCTCCAGATCCACGATATTTATTGCTTGGTCGTCGATCCTTCGATATCTCCACAACTCAAGATCCAGTCATCGGAAACTACAAGCAAGACAATGAATCACGAGATCACGAGTAACAAAGTCCTTATGGACAACACACCAAAGGAACCCAACACGGCCCGAAACAAGATCCGACCAAATGTGATCTGCACTCGGACATTTGTGCAGACCCCGGATCTCCATAACCGACAGCAGGACGAAGACTTTCGCGCTGCTGATCACATCCCTGCGTCTCGCCAAGACGCTCGATCTTCATTCACTTGGACAATCTCCTGCACTTACCGGAGGAGCAAGATGCAGCCCTACCGAAGGGTACACAATGTGACGAAGTTCAGCTGATCACGGATCATAGAAGTGCCCCTCATTTAGTTTCCTGGGCACAGTGACAAGCCGGATCCAGCATCTTTGCTGATTTTTCTGATCAGTTTCGCCTGTTTTGCAATCACAACAATTTGATCTACGGGTTCTCGCCTATACATGAGGTAAAGCGCCACGTTTGGGGGATGCTTCAGCACTGGGCGCTTTCATTGACTGGTATCAGCTACTGCATCGAGCACATTGACGGCGCGGCCAACGTTTGGGCCGATTACATGGCGAGATGGGGCAACTCATTTTCGGTAAAGTGGGGATGCTCGTCAAGTGCAGGTTTGAGACGCGAATTCAGCAACGTCTCGATGCTGCTATGGACCAGCAGCTTAATACCCTGGGTCCTCGACAAGGCAATTTCGTGTTTTCCAGCATCGATGACGTGCAGCAGGTGCAGTGGAAGCACAAATCTGCAGCACCTTAAGCAGATGCTGGCCCAGTGATGCTTGGTAATTGCATTTGGATTCTGGATGCAGTCAAAGAGCTGCGACAACGCATCGTGATTGTGGCCCATTGCAGGAGCCAAGGAGTTTGGGGTCTGGACCCAATGCGACAACCGTTGAGGTAGTCTTCTCGATCCTTAATCTGATGCAGTATTCTCGGCAATTCTTAAGACGGGATGCCTCCTTTGCAAACATATTAACGGCGGCAATGTCATCGCACGCCCATGGGGCCCAACCTACAATGGGACGGAGCGAAATGAGATGTTGCACTGGGACTACCTGTTCCTTCGAAAGGTTTTGATGACTCCAAATGATTAAGGATGGGTTGACTCATTTTTGCGAGTTGGTTGTCACGGATGCAACATCGAGCACTGTGGCAGCGACTGCGCTGGTGGACTGGGCGAAGCGCTTCGTACTGCCTAAGATGCTCATTTCGGACCAAGGCAGTCACTTCATGAACGATGTGGTGCGTGTGTAGACAGCTCGTGATCGAACAAGACCTTGTTCTCGCGTACGCACCATGAATCAATGGGACGATTGAGCGGTTGAACCGCGATGTCCTACAAGTATTGCGGGTTCTACTAATGGAGATGAAGCTGGTCACACACAAGTGGGGGTATTTAGTCCCTCTGGTCCAAGTGGTTTTGAACCATACACAGGTGGATTCACTAGGCAATCGGTCGCCTGGTGACTTGTTTACAGCTTTATCATGGTGTTCGCCTTTTGAGTCAGTGGTTGGGCAGCGCGGCAGTAGCTTGGTGGTGTTGGAGCCTGTAACTCCCCCGGATGAGATGGTGGGGGCTTTGCGTAGGAGCCTCGCCGGGATGCACAAGGAGGTTGAGAATGCTAGCGAGCGTCGTCGTCTGCAGAATACGAGTCGTTCGAATGGAGTTCCATGCAACTTCTCAGTTGGTGACGTCGTGTTGTGCTTACGTATTGATTCCCGCCCGTCCGTGAACAAGCTGCTAGTTTACTGGGTTGGGACATTCGAGGTGGTGAAGGAACATCCCCACGCTTCCATAATCCATCACGGGGAAGCATTACATGGTTCATGGTTCGCGTCTCAAGGTCTACTGCGACCCTAGCCTCGCTCGAGTGAGGAGATGCCAGCACACGTTGGGAATCAAATGCATGGCTCTCGGCGTTGAGTCACTGAAAAAACACCACAAAGTCCAGCCTGGTTGGCAGCTCTTAGTATCATGGATTGGCCTCCAAGATGAGGAAGACTCACGGAAGTCGATGCAGTCGCTCTACAATGATATCCGCGCTTGTGGAGGATTGCGTTGCTGAGTGTGCAGACTCTGTAGTGTCTGCAACTGATCCAAGTTTCAAAGTCTAGTTTGGCCTATATGCAGAGCTATGTGCATACTTTAACTGGTTACGGTTTAACTTGACTGGTATCAGTGACCCGTCTCATTGGTGTTCTGTATCTGATGATGACTGATAGATTTCAGGCGAGATTGGAAATGACTCATGAATGGCGTATGAAATTTAGACACGCTGGGTGGCCAACTGAGTGGGGATTATCCGGTTTTTATTTTTTTGTTTATACATTCAGACGGCGTGGGGTGTCACCCTTCGGGCGCAGTGTAGTCATGTGTGCAGCCTGTAGTCTATCCTCAACCGAAAGGAAGTTATCCAGATTCAAGGACAACATCCCAGCTTGCATCGTGGAGATTAAGGACCGATTTCAAGGTGCATTGCAGTCTATCTACATGTGGAGTCGAGGTGGAGTGGAAAGTAATACATCGGGATTAATGACGACATTATTACTGGGATCTTTGCAATATCTAAGATCTCAGTCGTAGTGGGCTCGTTATAAATCCCTGTAATGATGTGCTTACATGTATTGAAGTAATTAGTAAAGATATTGTGGATGCTCTACAGAGTGCTTCCCTGTGTAGCACAGCTCGAGTGTGCTGGCAAACATAAAACATTGATCAATTTGCTTTCTAAAGCACTGGTCGTGCCATTCTACATGAAGTTGCAGTTCAATTGCAACTCTCTCAAGGACGTCCAGGTTGGACGACCTGTTAGTTGTAGCAGAATGAGTAGAGTAGCCAAGGAGGCTCACTTTCACTTTTCCATTCAATAAAGCATCAGCACTTACCAGCAAAGCGGCAACGTACCACAATCACAACCGCCGCACTGCTGCCACACTATACTATAGTGTATATATATTATAGATCTTTAACATGGTAAAACCATGAAATACGGATTTCGCGCAATGGAATTTGAAGGAAGTTACGAAGATGTTGAAAGTCCGTCCATAGACCACAGGGAAGAAATTGAAACGGGTCACCTGTGGGCCCGGTCCTGTTTGGGTCCGTGGTCCAAATCTAAGACGATAAAAAAGACCCAAATTTGTGACCCATTCAAATCTAGTATAGGGACCGATATAAGACCTAATAGAAAGGGAGTAAATCAAGCCGGTATTTTAAATAATCTTAGTGACAAGCTAATCAATTGAATATAAGAGGTGTTTTATAAAGGGTTAGTGCAGTTGTAGTTTAGGCTACCCTAGACAATTACTAAGAAGCTCCAGCGGATCTTGTACTTCTCTCTTGACTGCGAGTTGCTCTGCTACTGGCAACATGTTCAGCAGAGACATTTTGTCGCCGGCCTCGGCGCACTGGTCGTCGCACAGTTCCTTTGCGAGTAAGCTCGACAGGCATGGGCTCCTGAATAGACCCCTGTTGAGGAGCTACTGCACGTCGATGGTAATATCGCCAAGTAGTCGCACACATATAGTATGAGGTTCACATTTCTTCGATCCCCCCAATCACCTATCCAAAGAAATGTCATACTTCTTCAATTCTCCGTTTATATTCTCGTTAACAAATAACAAAGTCGACATGAGTCTAGAAATGATCCTGTATGACTCGATGGATACTTCTTCGAACATAATATTTTTAAGATTTATACATTAAATTAACCTCACGCACATGATCATAAACTTTAAATGTTTAACGAATATGATATCATCGTCACAAACTTGCAAAAAGCTAAAGAGCTACCAAACGCTCTTGCTTATAATAACCCTGTAACTAAATATCACATTTGCCAAATATTATATATAAGAAACACAACGTGTGTTTTGATGGATCTCAATTTAGGTACCGCAGCGGAAGACCCATAACAGAGACCCTTTGAAAAAATTGTGGGAAGACCCAAAGCGGACCTGGTTCACAGGTGACCCGAAAAAAAGTCTACCGACCACAGGAATTGTTGACAACGCAATGAGGTTCATGAGATAAAAAAGAGTGTCATTCAAACGCCACCTGCTTAGCGCTACTCTTCGTCTCGGTTCGGACGCTTCAATTGAGCAAGAAAGTGTTCAGGTCGATCTCAGGTTTGGACCTCACGTACTCGTAGTGGAAGGGGTGCAGGGTGACCTTGGTGCACTCACTCGTGGCCAAAACCTCGCGATGTGTGGCGTCAAAGCGCTGATCAACCCAACGGAGCCATTCGGGAGCGGCAGCTGTGACGATGCCCGTGTGGTCTTGCTTGGGGTACACCACCATGTGGATCTCACTCCCGCTTTGGCAAGCAGACTCGAACGCCTGCTCGTTCACTTCTGCCACGACTGCCGTGTCATTGGTACCCTGCACAAGCAACACGGGACCATGCGCTTTGGCGCCGTTCCCGGGAGCCGTGGCATTCTGGAAGGCTTCAATGAAGTAGATGTCTTGATCCGACATACCTGTGGTCGTGACTGTTGTCAACTCTTCGACTGACAAGTCTAGTGCGAGCCCCATGACCCCGTTGGCGCACAACTGAGCATCTTTGGCCAGGCCGAGCCGTTTAAGGGCCTTGTCGCCCAATATGGTCGAACTGAACTCCGGGTACAACTGCTGGACAGCGTACGGGGCGAAGAGCAGCAGATCAGTCGTGGCCCAAGTGTAGTAGTCGTCCCGCGGTAGTACATTTTCAACTGCGAACTTGAACAAGTCTGACACTCTGCTCGCTGGAGCGAGTGCGACAGTACCGATGAAGTTGTCGGCTTCCGAGCTGTTGTGGGCCTCAGCCAGGCTATCGATATCTTCTGCGAGCTTCCAGACGGCAGCACCACCTTGTGAATGGCCAACCGATAGCCACTCGCGAGTGAGCACCGATCCGAATGCTTGGCGCGCGGCAACAACGGAGTGGAACAAGTCTTTCGCGTGTGCAGGAAATGTGCAATACCTATGCGTTGTCGCATTGTTGCCAAGACCGGCATAGTCGGTGGCTACGATCGCGTACCCGCGTTCACTGATGAGTGACCACATATTGTAGTCGGCGAAGTCGGGGCCGTTCGAGATGGCACAACCATAGTTGGTACCAATGGTGCCGTGGGCAAACGCGACGAGGGGGAACTTGCCATCAGCAGGCAACGTATTCGGCAGCGCAATAAAGCCCGTAACGGGAATCAAGGTACCGTTGTAGTCTTCCGAGACGTACTGGATGCGGTAGGATGATATGCCAGAGATGGTTGTGAGATTGGCGGGGTCAAGAGGCTTAAACTTGAGCAGATCGCCAGCCTTCGACGTTGAGAAGTTAGCGGCAGTGGCGTAAAAGTCCGCGTCGAAGTCGATGCCGACGTAAACGCGGTCGTACTCGATCGTACTCTGGAGTGCTTTATAGCACTCTTGGCCGCACTCGTATGCGTCGGCGGTGGCCTGCGTCACGTCGAAGTTGGCAGCCTGTTCAGCCCACACTGTTGGCAGTGCCAAGGCGAAGATCAACGAAGATCGCATCATTTTGAAGAGATGAGTGGGTGAGAAGGTGGTTGCTGTGCCCTAGTCAAATTGGGAAGTGAGGCGGCAAATCAAGCGCAGGGGGCTGCGATCGGTTGTCTAGTGAGAACGGCACTTGCTGATTGCGAGACGACACAGCCCCGTTCTGGCGGTCTGTTGAAGCTGGAGGTGTTGCATTCACAGCTCCTTGCACTATTTCGAATTCGACCAGATCCTAATTAGTATGCCACGTTATTGAACCTTTTGATGATCACATAAGATAACAAAGGTAATACGTTACTGAAATGTCGTTTATGAATTATCTGAGTTTTTTTACAGATCAGAGTTCATAACGAGCAAATCTCTTATACTAGATCACCTTAGCTTGTAATCTCACTGTGCAATACTCAAAATAAACCAGCTAGAACCATAAAACCAGGTCGTATTTTTGTTTTTGGTCTGACTGTCCAAATCCTCCATCTATAACGTTCAAGCTTCGTGGAAGTCAGATCACTTTTTCGGTAGCCCACCGAAAATTAATTCCTAGTACAAACTGATGATAATGGTTCTGTGTAGCTGAAGTGTCAATCCTGGTGAAGATCACTTGTTCCGGTGGAATTCACTAGATAATGTCCATATGATGAAAGCACACTCGATATAATCCGTTCCGAGGATATATGTCTACGTGTTATACTATTGTAGGATCACGAGATGCGTGTGAAATGGAGAGCTACGATTAGCACAAGATAGTGAGTGGTTATCTTCCTAGGGGTGGGTGTTACTATACTTCGCTGCACCAAGCAACCGAGGACGA